>JBBPBS010000451.1:129837-190113 GCA_037974835.1 Cicer judaicum
TTTTAGAAAAATCAGATATAATTATTTCAATGATGTGGAATATATTTTCCCCCACCTTGACTCACAATTTTAATTATTTCAATAATGTGGAATATAATTATTTCAGATATAATTATTTTAATTCCATAGAGCAATAATAATTGGCATTTGTTAAATGAGACAAACACAATTTTAACGGACCTAATCCAATAAAAACTTTCACTATAATAATTAATTGATACATCATAGTCTTGCTAATAACAATAGGGAACATCAATCAACAATAACAACAACCTTATAACTTTTCACTAAAGTAAATATTTCAAAGTAACTCTCAAATAAGATAAATTAAAAAAAAGAATCCTATATTAGTTTGCATAAAAATTAAAATACAAAAAAGAAATACAAATATATAGGTAGATGCAATCATAATCGTAGTTCCATGCCTTATCGTAGCTAGCTCAAGAGCTTGAAACCAATTCCACAAGTTTCTTAAAATCTTGTGTTGCACGCCCTTTAGGTCCATAAGCTTTTTCAATAATCTTCTTCATCTTCAAAGCATTTTCCCTAATCACTTTCCCTTCTTCTTGCACAAGAATCAAATCCAAGCTCTTAAGCAAACCATTTTTACTAAACACCCTACCTTCAATTATCACACCAACCTCCCACACATCCACTGCCAATCTTGCATTAATCCCTTGATCAGCAAAATAAGGCCTAAATATCATAGGAACCCCATTTGACATTCCTTCAAGCATAGAGTTACACCCCCCTTGACTCACAAAAGCACCTATTGAACCATGTCCTAAAATTCTACCTTGAGGCACCCAACCCAAAACTTTGCCACGTGTACTTGTCCTCTCAACAAACCCATTTGGCAACAGATTCCTTAGATTCTCTTTCAAAGACCAAATAAATGGAAATCCATATTCTTCTAATGCCTCAGCTAATGCCACAATCTCATGTTGTGGTGGTTCCACAACAGTGGTTCCAAAACTAACATACACAACTTGCAATGATTTTGCTTTCTGCACCTCCAAAAATGAAATGCACCCACTTTCATCTATTTCATTTTGTGGTGTTTTTGGTTTCAAATTAAAAAGTGGAACATAAAGCATTGATTGTAACTTAGTTCTAATGTCTTCAACAAAAAGTGGTAAGTCTAATTCCTCAAAGAAACTCACAACTACTGCTTTAGCTTCAGGTAAAATCTTTGAAAGTGAAGCAAGTGCTCTTGTAAGATCATTTTCTTTATCAGTTCCTTTCATGAGAGTATCATGCGGCAAATCTTCGACACGTAGCACCGATAAACCAGGTAGAAAATCCAATGTTCTGTTTCCATCGTTTACAGAACAATGTGAGCGTATTATGTCACCATGAAAATGAACAGACAGTGAGCATGACATTGGAATCCAAACAGGAACCCATGGAACATTTAAGGTTTTAGCAACATCAAACGTTGGTGTCACGAAAGCATCTGCGATAATGCAAGTGATTGGGTTTTTTGACTCTGCAACTGCTAAGTCTATACCATTTTGGAAATTCTCTGGACCTGTTTGGAGATAGAAGTTCACTTCACTACCGGGATGTAGTTCATGACCCTTTGGGATTCCATCACTTACATTGTAGTGTTTGATGTTGTTCGGTATGTTTGTTTTTGAGAAGAGGGTTTGGTTGGTTTTTTGTGTGGAAATGAATGAGAAATGAGAGTTCGGAGATTCATGAGCTAGTTTAATTGTGAGTGTTAAGAGAGGTAAAAGGTGGCTGCTAAAGGGAAAAGGATACACTGCAATGTGTTTTTTGTTTTCATTGAAATTTGACATTATTGATCAAAGTGGCACAAAAACAATAAGAATATAGTTCGACAAAGAAGAAAAATTATGTTTTTTTGGGTTGAAGAGAATGAATAAACGAGGGGGGTTTTATTGGAAAACTATGGTAAGTGACATTAATTAATGTTGGAAGGTGGCAACTACATTTTTCAGAACAGTTAATTTCAATTTCAACTACTTAATCCAATTCCAACCACCATTCTCACATATTTGAAGTTAATTAGTTGCAGTTGACTGTAAGTGATATGAGTTATAATATCAGGGAAAATGATATGCTAGCATTACATGCAATTTTGGTATCCACTGATTAACTTTATCAATTCCAAATAATATTGGTATTCAAATAAACTGATCAATTAGACTTTCATTAGAATTTAGGTAGTAACAGTAAACTTCCATTTACAGTATTAGTGACATTACCCTAACCAACCAAACTGGGTAGTCGATCAACCCGTGTAACAAGAACATTGGTAGAGGCCCCAATTAGAGACATTCAAGTATCAATATCAATTACAAGAAAGGGGGTTTGAATTGTGATTCATTTTTAAAAATATTAATTTTTGCTTTTAATTTAAACTAACTCAAGATTAATCTTGTTTACTCATAAAAAAGTCCATAACATTTTTTGGTAGTTAAAAATAAATGAAACAAATTATTTTCCCATGATTAGTGATAGTGAGTGAGAAATAATAAATGATATAGATAAGATAATCACACAATGATATATCCTAGTTCACCTAAAGTGGGCTACGTCCAATCCTTACAATTTGTATGTTTTTCCACTAATGTGCTTAATCTTTCTTGATCACTCTTGTTCAATTACAACATTTACCTTTCAACATTGAAAGGATTTTTAGAGTTATCTTTCAGTTCAAAAAGGATTTTTTACACATTACCTTTGAACCACAAAATAACTTTTACAATACACGCAAACTATCTTTAAGACATACACTTGAGTTTCAAATGTAATTTTGAAGTTTGTATGATCATAATCTACTCAACACTTGTTTGAGATTGATTATTAGTAATAACTCAATAAAAAGATCCTTGAATCTAGTATAAGAGAACTGAAGGTTTTGCTTGATTGAAGAGTTTTGATTTCTCGAGTATGATTATTTTAGTGATGAATTGATTGCGCTGAAAACTCTCTACTATTGTCTTTATCTTGATGTTCTTTTTATAGACATGATGGAGGTTAGGGACAGGTCATTATAGTCATTGTTGATCCTTAACAGAGACAATTGTTTAGAGTGATAATTAAGAGTCATGTGTTATATTTTATCCAGAACGTTCTTCCTTTGCAACCACAAAGTTATTGGTTATGTGTTTGAATAAATATTGTGATTAAGGGTTTTTAAAAGCTATTTGGTATCAGTTTTCTATCTTGCACGCATGGTGGGCTTTTCTGCAAAAGGTGCAGCAGCAATGTCTTTTTCATCCTTGTTGTCCTAGTTGTACTTGTTCATGATGTTGGTTATTATTCTTGAAGTTGTTTTGCTTCTTTGGGCTTTTAGGTAAATTTTTGGATTTGATAATTGTTCTAAGTTATCTTGATATTCATTTTACTTAAGATTTGTACTTTGGGAAATGATTCATTTCATTTTTAACCTTAAAATGAATTATCCATAATGATCTTGATCGATCAAATGATATTGTTATAAACTTGAATGATTTTGGTTTGCCAGACTAATATTCTTATGAACTAGAATGATATGTTTTAAATTATAATGATTTTGATTGTTGTATAAGTGTACTTGATTACCTATCTTCGTATAATACACTAAAAAATACAACTTAAAGAGCAACACAATCAAAATCATAATTAGAGATTAATTAACTTGTTTGTTTATCCTCAAAACACTTGATTTGAAATTTTACCTCAACAATCTCCCCCTTCGTGATGATCACAAACATGTTAATTAGATTTTAATTTTGATACTGATGATATTATACAAAGTGGATTTGTTAAAAAAGCTCCCCCTTAATTTTTGCATCTAAAAATAACTTTGAACCAAAACATATCTTCTTCGTTAAAGATAAAAAAGAGTGTTCATCCATATGGTTAAAAAAGAATAAAGCTTAGAAGTACATAATGAGATTAAAAAAATACTTCTTAAATCTAATGATTATTTCTCCCACTTTTTCATGGCAAAAGTGTTGGGAGGATTTGCAGAGAGAAGGGGACTTTAAAAAGATAACAATGGAGAAGACTCATCAAAGGATGAAGATATGAAGGACTTGGATAGATCAGGGAAGGTTGGAGGTGGATTAGGAAGAGGTGGTTCTAGTCCTAGTTAGAGAGCTAGCTGAGATTCCATCCAATCTCGTAGGATTCTATTCTCCCTATCTTGATGGACTTTTCTATCGATGATAATTTGAAGGATTGTAAAAATCCTAGGAATATCCTTTCGAGTTTTTGAAATGTCCTTCTCTAATTTAGAGGATTTTGGAGGACGATGCTCTTGATCCACATGTTGAAAAGCTGGAGAAGTCTATCTGAGAGATGGAATAACTAGAGAATAGAAGGAAGACAATGTGGCAAAAGTTAAGCCAAAACTAGGGAGAGTGTTAGACATGGACTCTTCTTGAGGAATTGATGAACCATAAAGATCCATATCTAGAAAAACAAGGTATTAGAGGATGTCAAACAAGGAAGATAAAGATTTTTTTGGGGAGACAAAGATCGGAGCCATTTGAGATGCTCGGTCAAAATGGATTTGGGAACAAAGATAAATGTAAAAAATTGGATCATGAAGTGATTGTGGTGTTGGAATACCAAAATTAGAAGTATTTGTAAATGGTGTTGAGTCAAATGGAGTGGTAGTGAAAGGAAGAAAGTTTTACTGAAAGGGAAAATGTTCTTGAGGAATATTAACTCCAACGTTATGAGTTTTTGGGTTTAATGATATTTTCTTTTCAAAATGCTTTCTTTGGAACCATGAGAGAATGGTGATTGTTCATGAGGGAAGAACAAAGTTAGTGGCATTGATGAATCTTTCTTCATGTGGGAGATGTTTTTGGAAGAGAATTTGGAAATTTTGAAAATGGATTTTTCATTTTTTAGAGGAACATTGAAATATTTGAAAACTTTGGTGAGAACCATTCCATATGGTATTTTATTCCTTTTGTAATCTCAATTAGTTTTGTGATCATGTTTTAGATGATTATATATGGAAGGTTGAGTTTTTGGCAATGGAGGAAGTGGTAAATGACTAGGGCATCATTGTTAGAACATACCTGTGACTACCACAATAAAGAATAATTGAATGTTGACTAATATTGTTAAAAAAAATGGAATGTCTTTTGAATCTGCAGACACAATTGGTTGAGGCAGAAATAAATAGCTCATTAAAAACCGTATCTTTGTTGACATTTAGGGAACAGTGTCCATCTTTTCCAAAGATTGTTGTCCCTTCCATAGATAAATGCAGGATTTAACTAAGATTACATAAGTGAGTTAGATTTCAACCCCTTTTAAAGTGGAGACAAGCAAAGTCTTGTCACGAAAGGCTTGAGTTTTGTAGTAAATTCCCGAATGACTTCTAGATAAAAAAAGTATGAAATTTCCAAGAACTCGTAACAGTCAAGAGTGTTAGTGTGTTGTTTGAATGATATTCCTTCAAATTGAAGGTTATAAAACACAAAGATTTTCTGGTATTTGGTAGATGTGGGATAAGAACTTTTGAAGTTGTTTTCTTTGAAGGTTTTTGTTGGATTTGAGGTTTGTGTGAGGATTGTTTTTTTGAAGTTGCACTGGGTGGAGAACTTCAGGTGGAGAAGTTTTTATGGAGAACGTTCTATATTCTTGATTTTCTGTGCAAGTTGTTTGAGTTTCTTTTTCATTTTTTGTTTGGCTAAAATTTGAGACAAAGTGGGGGATTATTTTATTGATTTTGAGAGCGACTTTGTAGGTATTTAAGAAAAGAATTTGGATTTCTTATGTGGTGTTTTTGATGGCGGGAAGATAAGTTTTATAGGTTTGGATAGTGAAATGGTTGGTTTTGAGGATTTTGGTGTTAGAGCATAGGGTTCTGAAGATTTTGATGCGGAAGGTCTTGATGATTTTGATGCAGATTTTGGACCAGAATCGTCATCAAAGATAGTATAAATGGTTATGTCAACACTCTTGGATTGCTTAAAGGTACCCACTCTAACCATGATTCTAGTTGATCTCTTTTTCTTCCTCTGAATCTACTTATAACTAGGCTTCCAAAAGTCTCATCGATTTGTTTTTCAAATAATTAAAACACATTTAATGATCCATTATACATTGTAATGTCACATGTACCATTTGTTTTAGTATAAGATATTTGTTTATTTCGTAAATGTAATTACGTACAAACATCCAATGACATAACTTTTCGTGTAGTTTTGATAAAAGTCGATCAGTTGACTATTAGTGTAAAAATACTTTACACATTCACTTTTATATAAATTAAATTATAATAATATTATTATTATTTTATTATTATTATTATTATTATTAAGGAGACGCTTTGAACCATACTAATCAATAGATAAGTATCACTTTTATTCCCTATACAATTAAACAAACTTTTTTAAATATTAAATACGATATTTTCAATTTCAGTATAAATAATTGGCAAAGTACTGTTTTGTTGCATAATAATTGGTCATTAATTACAAATTCCGAAATGTTTATTTAAAAGATTAAGTAGCATGCCTAATATAGATAAGTATGACAAATTAATTGACATTTAATAATAAATAGGATGACAATTAAGGATGGATTTGATGTGATAAATTAAGACTATATACATTAATTTTCTTCAATGTATTTTTTTTATATTTCATTTTTTTAAAATATTAATTTTTTTTAGTTAAGTTTGTGTTTTCTTTTCTAAATATTTTTAATTTTAAAGACATATCAAGTTAAGTTAGAAAATACCTCAATTTCTTCATATATCAATTCACTAAATTAAAATATGTTGAACATGTGAGATCTTTCCTCACACACTATAAAATTGAAACGAATCATTTCAATTAAAATAAAAAGAAATATAATAATAATAATAATAATAATAATAACAATAATAATATCAATAATAATAATATATGAATAAAACACTACCCAATCGATTTTCACTCTCCTTCTATCTCATTCCCTCTAAGAAAAGAGAAAGGTACTCATTTCTTGAAAGTTGTTTATCGAGACTCTTTGAGATAAATACACAACTTTAATGATAATAATGAATCTCTAGAAAAAAATGTACTTTTGTTAAATCTTATTTGTGTTTAAAGTAGATTAAAATGATTTTTATAGTTTCCTAAAGTTAGCTAAACTTTAGAATAATTTTTCTTAAGTCTTGAGATTATTTTTGATACTCAGCTTTGTTAGCTAAGATCATGCATCCTATACTTTTGGAGTTGTTGGAGAACAAACTTAGTCGATTTTCCATAGTTATGAGTAGACAACAATCATTGTCACATATATTTATTTTGTTATAATTATTATTTTACTCGTCTTATATGTTAAAGTATTTTCAAAAAAATTGGGGAAATACAATCTTTGAATTTATCTCGATTTCGTCCTTTAATTATTTATATGGTTTTTTGTTATATAATAAGTTTGTAGTTGATTTATTTATGAGTTATAAAGCATTTAAATATCAAATTGATGTGCAGTTGAAAATATTTTCTACGTGTTACAATAAAATAAGAGATGATTTTTAAATATGTGTTTTGGAAATCGTTGTTATAATTATGAAATCGTTAACGGCGGTAGGTGCACCTAGTTACATCGTTTTGACTGAGAGTTACCCATTAAATGGAGTCGCCCCTATGAGATATGTCATCCGTAGGAAGAGATGACTCCCTAATTGATGTGTTATGATGTGTTGTGGAATTGAGAGAAGATGATTATCCATTAGATGGAGTCACCTATAAAGGAAATGTCACCCTTAAGAGGAGAGGACTATCAATGAGACGAAGTCGACTCTTGGTTCCCAAATAATTTATGTGTTTATTTGTTTGATTTTCTATGATATTTTAAGGTTGTTCATTTTGATTTTCCTTCTGTGTGAATTAGATTTTAAACATTTCTACTTGAGCGGATAAATTATAAGTTTAATAATTTTTTCATTGTTTACTTTATGTGAGAATTATCAATATTTAGGTAATATTGTTTAGCATAACTGCCACAATATTGTAAAAAATTATTTGTGACTTTTTGTATTTCTCTTCTAGTTGGTAGTGGTTGTTGTCTCCTCATTAAGTCTTTGTGACTTATCACTTCATGGTTGTTCATTTTTTTTCCAGATTCACAAGCAGCTGAGTAGCAAGTTGTTATTAGATTCAAGTCTCAATCATTTTTTGGTAGGCCTATTTGATTGAGTACCCTTTTGTAAAGTATGTTGAGTCGTGATGTATTTTGAGGCTATTTTGTGTCTACAAAGTATTTTTGGAAAATGTTTTAAATATTAGATCGTGCTCTTTGAAACATGACTGATTTAAACGTTTGACACAAGATTTTAAAAATTTAGAAACGTTGCGGTTACAGACGATACTCTGTCGAAATCTCAAGAAATATTATATATTATTTTTAATGGTTGTTTAGAACTAGGAAAATCGATGAATTGTTAAGTTAGTTGATAGGTTTCCCAGGCTAGGAGTATAGCTTGTGTTTTAGTCACAATGTTCAATTTTCAAGTCGTGACAAAAGTGTTCAGCCTTAAGACTGAGCTCTGATGCAAGGTGAAGGCGCAAACACGAGAAAGGGGTTGAATTATGTTTGACAAAGTTGATAACTTATTTCTAATTTGATATAGGCTGGTCAATTTTTATGAATTACTTTGATATTAAGCAATCTTGTTCATATACAGCAAACAATGAAAGCATAAATAATTGGATACGTAGATTTATCTTGGTTCACCATTAACTTTGCTACATCCAGTTTCCTCATGCATAAGGCTTTAATCCACTAATTCAAATACCTTGAATTACAAAGCATCTGACCTTCCAAGCCAATCTTCTCAAACAACGTAACAACCGTAGACTTTTGCGGAAAACAAACACCTTGACTCTACTAGTCAAGTCTTCTCCATACAACGTGACAACCCTTGATTATTGAAGGAACGCTAACACCTTGACCCTATAAGGCTTTAACTCTATCAGGCCTTATAGGCTTTTTTATAAGTCTGAGCATGGTCTATTTAAATTAATAGGCTTTAAAAAAAGCCTGAGCCTAACATTTTTATTAAGCAGGCAAGACCAGGCTATAAATAGGTCAGGCCACAGGCCCTTGAAGAACAACCTAGCTTATTCCCACCCCTACCCTTGAGTATCTATTTATAAATAAAAATAGGGCTTCAATTTAGTACTTGTTTAATTCTGAATTGTACCTTCATTCCTAGATTGATCAATAATGATCTTATTCAAAAATAGTTTTGAACAAGATTCTTTTTGATAATTTGTTATTAACACAATTCTTTATTTCTAAATCCAATTTGTGTAGTTCTTCTAGATTGATTCTATTTTTTCCAGATTGAATGTGTAAATTCTTCTGGTAGATTGTGTGCATATTTTTTCAAGTTGAGTTTGTAAATTCTTTTGATTAATTTTGTTCGTATTTTGTTTAGATTGAATTTGTAAATTCTTTAGATTAATTCTATTCATATTTTGTTCAGATTGAGTTTGTATATTCTTCATAATGATTTTGTTTGTATTTTATTTAGATTGAGTTTGTAAGTTTTTCAAGTTGATATTGTTCATATATTGTTGTACATAAATCTTAATTATATCTTCTTATAAATAATTATATCCTTGGGATAAATCTTGATTAAATTTTCTTCAAATTTTGACTATATCTTCATTTCAACTTGGTCAAAGATTTTCTTCAATCATAAATCAAAATAAAATCTTATATTAAATTTTTCTCAAAAATAATTGACCATATGTTTTTTTAAACTTGGTCAAAGATTTTCTTCTATCATAAATCTGAATCAAATCTTATTTTAAATTTTTTTCAAAAATATGAATCTTGTTTCATATTCTGTAAAGTCAAATATATTGTTCTCATAAAATACTTTTGTCAACATCAAAATTCTAAGTATAAAATAAACTTAGTTCCAACAAAGAGCATTGACTCAAAAAGAGGCTTCATTCAAATCTTTCTTTTTTGATCTTGATTCTGAGGATCGATTAAAGGCTTGGCTTTTAGTTAACTTTAACTCGATGCAAGTGACCATTGTAGCCTTCTTCTTTTTTTTATTCAGGGGTCAATCAATAACTTATGTTTCCTATAGTTTTAATGCTTTTACTACACTTTTAGATAACTAAAGCTTTGTTTCAAAGCTTCTTACAACTTATATCATGACTCACTAAATTAGTAAACACAATTACTTGTTTATTAGGTGATATAATCTTTTTTGTTAAAAACGCTTAGACTATTATCTTCAATTTATTCATAATATATGCTATCATAAAATAGATAGTCATAAATATAAATATTTATTTTCTAACTTAAACTGCACAATTAGTAAATAGTTCGGGGATAATTGTTATCATCAAAACATCAGAAAGAAGAATGTATCTTAAATCAACTTTTACACTCACAATCTCTCCCTTTTTTGATAATGACAAGTAACTATGCATTTGATAAAAAAAATTCCTTCACAAAATAAAGTTTAAAAGTATACTGCTCTTGAACGTAGTACCCAAAAATTGTTTAACTTTATAATCCTATGAATTTCTTTTGAAAAAATGTTTAAAATAAATATTTTGGGACTCCCCCTAAATATGATAACATGATTTCTATGAATTTCAAACTTATTAAGTTATTTTAGATTTTTTGATACACATAAGGGTAAAATTAAAAGAAAGGAAAGAAACCATAAATATAAGCTAACAGATTTATGAAGAAAAAAAGTTCAATTGAATTCAATATTTCCTGGGATGTTAAGCCTTTGAATTTTTATGAAGTCTATTGATTAACAATTTACAATTCCTCAGGATGTAAAGCCTTTGGAGTATTTTTCATCTTAAGATGCTAAACTTAATTGAACAAACCATATTTTTAGAGGATATTAAGAATTTCAAAACAAGGGTGAATTGCAAGAAATTATCATAATAATGACATATGCATATAATATGAAAATGACACTCAAATGCAACAATATGATGTTGATGATGCATATGAGTCGTGTGATGATGATGCAAATGATGCACCAATCAAATGCAAAGCAAACAAACAACAATACAATTAGATACAAGTACACAATTAATTCTATTACTATACTTTTTATTTTTCTCCTTCTTTGTCATTATAAAAAAGTGTTAAAATTTAAAAATATAAATTAAAGAAAACAAGTAAACTCAAGATCATTGCATTGCATACAAATTTAACTTGAGTAAATTGCACAAGAAATATGATAGAGAGATAAGAGACTTAAACATGGAAAGCAGAATAGATAAAATGGACTAGAAAGGGAGATAAAAAAAATAAGGAAAGGTAACATTCGTTGAGATGAGAACAAGGATTACAAAAAAATAACCATTAAAGAAACTAATCATAAACAAATTATCTAAATTGATTCCTCCATTTGAGAGGTGGAAAAGTCCAACTTGTGGTGACAAAAAAAACCGTTAAAGACATTTAAGGGCATTTCTCAATAACTCAACTGATTCCTCTATTTGAGAGGTGGAAAAGTCCAACTTGTGGTGAACTTCTCGTAGAACTATTCGAACTTCAAGATGCTCGAGGAGAATGTCGCTCACCATCCAAACAACTTTAAATGATGGGATTTCCTTCTTCTTGGGAGGGAAAGGTGACTTCCTTTTCCTGGTAGAAGACAAACCAGTATCCATAGCAAAAGAGTTTGAAAAAAAAGGTTTAAAACCAACACAAGTTTAAGAGATGAATCAAAATGAGAGACAAAAAAAATGAAAAATAATTAGGTTATAAATAGCCCATTTTTTTTAGAGAAAATGGTTTTGGAAAACGAAAAAGTATTGATGAGAGCATGGAAGAAAACGAAGGGTGAGAAAGAAACATGCACATAAAGATTTTGACAAACACTTTATGTTACATAGAACACATTAAATGCTCGAGACAAGAGTGGAAGAAGATGAATATTTGTGGATGGAGAAGGAGAAAATTATTTTAAATAAAAGATTTTTTTAGAGAAAACAAACTAAAATATAAGACACATGCAAAAAGAATAAAAAAGTGAGATAAATTTGAAATAAAAAAATAAAATAAAAACATATGCAAAAAGAAGAAAGCAAGAAAGAGAGAAGCAAGGAGTAAAACATAAAGAACATGTATTCAATTCATATTGCACTTATAACAAATATAAATTACATTACAACTACAATACTTATTAGAAAACGGCTAAAAAGAAAATAAAAGGTTAAAAAGAAAATAAAATCGTAAGGTCTTTCTAAGGATTTCAAAACCAAATCCATTAATTACATATTAGGTTTGAATCACCAATTCCTAATACATAAGTAAATTAAATATCTTTATTGACACTTGTTTTAGTACATGTATTCCATATTTCTACTTTCATTTGACAGAGTGATAAAGAAGTTTGCATGATCAAGAGCCTACCTTCTGACTTATCAAGTGTAACTAAGGAAAAAAAGAGACAATTTAGTTTCCCATTTCTCTAATTGTGTTTGACTTGTTTGATTGGACTTTCTCTTAATATTGAACTGGAGATATAATTTTCCAAAGATATAGATTTTTGATAGGATTGTAGGTGCTTCACCCCTTCTTCATTTTTACTTTCAGACATTCATTCATTATAAAAGATTCAAACAAATGAGACAAAAGTATTTCAATGCTCTTTTCTCACTACGACCTTGTACTAAGGGTTCTTAGTAGGAGAATGAGATTTTGACATCTAGGGTTCGCGCAAGGTGAACGTTTGAATGTATTTTGTGAATCTCCTTATATAATCTATCTTGTTGACCGTAGTTCACATATTTAATGAATTTAAGATTTATGATCTTTTTAACATTGAAGTTGAGTAGTTCATGTTTTAAGAAGATCTTAGAGTAGATGAGATATTGAACTAGTTTTTCCTAAAGAATTTTAGGTTTAAAATATATGGATGTAAAAGGATTTGGGGTGATGAGAGGTGTAACATCCTAAAATATAAGACACAAAAAATTATAGATCATTAGTATTAATATTATTATATTATTATTGTTATCATATATGTGATATATTTTAACTTTATTATAAAAAAGAGTTTCTTACTATATTATTTTAGGAGAAATCATTTTTTAATTATCTAGCATAAGGAACTCGTAACAAACTGAGTAAAAAATAATCTTTCATTTAAAATATAATAGACACAAACACAATCTAAAATAAAAAATATATTAAAACATTACTGACACATAGAAAAATAGAAATTGAGAAAATTCTACTTTTGGGCAACAATGACTAACTTTGAGTATTGGTCAATTTCAATTCAGATTTCATTCAATATGTGATTAATCACACACTTTAATCATAAAATAATAAATAAATAAAAACTTAAACAAATCACTCTTCAATGACATTTTGATTACTAAAACAAAATCTTTATATTAAGATAAGTGAGTACCGAAGGATAAGAATAGACATGAAATATGGTTTTTATTGTGTTCCTTGAAATATAGTAAACATCGCAAAGTCGCATCTATAAGATATTATCTTAAATTTAAAACTATCTTAGAAAATACCTTTTCATGTGATTAATGTTTTAATAGCAGGTTGAGACTTTTTTTCGTGTCTTCTTCTAAAATCGACTTTTATTTTGACTACTAGTTATGTTTCTTTAAGCTCTTCAAATAAAAAAATGAAAAAAAAAACATATGCTTTAATAAGGAAAATTTAGTTAATTAGCGAGAAGAATCAATATGTTAGTACTAAAATACAATCTTATGTTAGAAAAAAGTATTAGTTGATATAACTGAATTGTTAGAGCAAAATAATGAGAAAATTACAATGCATATCAACAATGAAACTAACCAAAATAGGGAGAATTTGTCTAAAAACTTCAATGATATGGGATATACGTTCAAATGTGCAGGTAACCCTTTAGAAGAAATGGCCAGTAATGCAACCTCTCACTCAACACCATTTTTTCTAAAGGTTGAATGGAGACGAGTTGAAGACCTTCTTCAGAACAAAGGTGGGAGGATACACTCAAGCAGCCTTGGTTAAAATCAAGTTAAAGTAAAAAATGCTTAAAAAGGGTAGATCAAACATAACAATCACTTGATCATCATCCTCTAGGAAGAAGCAAACACGAGTTTAATGTAGGAGTAAACTAAAAGTTCTTTCTTCTGATGGAAAAATATCCTCTCCTAATATGATCTATATATGATGTATTTATAATAATTATTAAAACTAGATTATCCTCAAAGAAACTGGACTTACAAAGTTTGAGCTGCCAGTAAAGGACCAAAACTCTCTTATGGAAGATCATCATCATATCTCACCACAAGAGAGATTTTTACAACAAATGAGTTTAAATATGTCATCATATTGTCAAACTTATGGACATCTCATAACCTAAAATGACCCATTTTGGAAATCTTCTGACTACAAGGTATAAAGACATTCCTTTGTATGTTCAAGGACAATTGTTTTACCTCTAGTGCACATCATACTTGACTTATCATCTAAGACTCACATATACGACATCATATGCACTAGATCAAAGGACTACACATGCTGATTCAAAAGAAACATAAGAACCAAGTTAACTCTGCTTCAAGTTAAAAGATCATATGATAGAAAAGTCTAACCAACTATGTTAAGATAAGTGAAAGGACAAATTGGTAAAATTACCCTCGACTTTCATAAGTCTGGTACTTTTCATTATATTTTATTATTTTATGTGCACTTATTTTTCTTACCTTATATGCTTATCTTTTCTTAATTGTTCTATTGTGGGTTTGTGTTGTTCGGTCCTTGTTCATATCATACGTTTTCTTTTTGAAAATTGTTCTTTGACCACTTTCAATAAAATCTATGATTTTGATCTTTTTTTCAATGCTTATTTAAGCCTCTCACCCCTCTAGTGTTCTTCAAAATCATCATTTACATTAAAACTTTTCTCTTCCAACCCAAAACCCTATTTTCATCTAAAATGTTTCAAACCTGAAACTCTCTAAGAAAAACCAATTTTATATCTCATTCTTTATTAAGTCTTCGTCTTCTTAAATGATCCTCTTCTTATGTTGTACTCTCAAAAAGATTTTAGGATTTTCTTAAAACATGAACTGCTCAAACTCAATGGCGAAATGTTAAGATATCTTGAAATCGATAAATTTTAGAACTACAATCAACAAAATAGATTATACAGAAGGTTCACAAAATGAATTCAAATGTTCTCCTATGGAACCCTTGCGTATCAATGTCTTTTTCTTTCCCTAAGTACCTTAAATACAAGATGAAAGTAAGAAAATGAGCATTAAATGGAAATCAGAAAACACTAACGAAGAGAGATTTGCCTGTGGAAGATATATCTCCAAATCTATATATTCAAAGAAAGTCCTACCAGGAATGTCAAAATAATTAGAGAAAAGGGAATACTACACCGTCTCATTTTCCTAAGTTATGTCTCACAAGTCAACAGGTAAGATCTTGAACATGAAAACTTTGTCATCAATGTATCAGATGAAAGTTTAAAGAAGGAAGACTTTTACTGGAGACTATTTAAAATAAAGAAACTTAGTTTATTTATGTATCATGAATTAGTGATTTAAACCTAAAATGTAATATCTTTCTATCTTTTTCTTGTATCGTTCGTCAACTTATCTATTATGGATGTTCGTTGGTCATCTGGTAGGAAAAGGAAGACACATTCCTCTCCCAAGAAGAAGGAAGTCTCCATTTGATGTTGCCTCGATAGGAAATGAAATTCTTCTTGAACAATCAGAAGCCTAAATTGCTCTATAAAAATTCAACTGCAAGCTGAACCTTTTAACCTCTCAAATGGAGGAAGCAATTGAAATTTTGAGGTATGTCCTTAGATGTCTCTAGAACTTCTATTTAGGATTATTATTTTTTTATGTTATCTTTGTTTTCCTTATTGTGTCTTCTTTGTAATCATGATCCTTATCTATATGACATGTTACCCTTTCTTTACTTTTGTTCTTTCATATTTCTTTTTAACTTTCTTTTAAAAACTTATTTATGGTAATCATATGTATGTTGTATGAGGTTCTTTACTCTCTTTCTTGTGTATTTTTGTTATGCATGATTATTTACTATAAACTCTATAAGTTCACCATTTTTTTAATGAAAAAGGGGGAGAAAAATAAAAAAATATAGTAATACAATTAATTGTATGCTTGTATCTTCTACATTACAACATTTGTTTGATGTCTTCAGCATCATTTTTTTGTTGCATAATTTATTTATATATATGTTGCATATCCATCTAAATATTATTTTTGCATAGCACTTGTATATATGCAAAAGTCTTGCAATTCACGCTTATTTTGAATGGTTTAACACCCTCTAAAAATATGGATGATTTCATTAGGCATAACTTCTTAAGAAGAAGAACTATTCAAAGGATTTACATCATGTGAATTGTGGAGTGTTAGTCAATAGATTTCATACGAAATCACAGGCTTAACATCTTATGAATTTGTGAACTCTCTAGGGAAAGTCTTGTCATATACTTTTTTCATGACATCTTTGTGTATCAAAAATAAAATGGCTTAATAAGTTTGAAACACTTAAATAACCGCGTTGATCATATTTATGGGGAGTCCCGAAATATTGATTAATAATTTTATTTTTAGAAGATCAAATAATTGTTAAGTCAAACAATTTTTGAGTACTACATTCAGGGTGCATTGTTTCAAACCTTATTTTGTGAAGGAAAATTGCTCATTAATTGTAAATTTATTTGACATCTCGAAAAAGGGGAACGTTGTTAGTGCAAAAGTGGTGCTAGCTATAATCCTCAGGTTGATATTTTGATGATAAAAAAAACAAACAAATAAAGAAAAATTATCCTCCAATTGTATTTGCTAAGTGTGTAGATTAAGTTAGAAGACAAAAATTTATATCAATGACTGTCTATTTTAATGTAGCATAAATTACAAGGTAGAAATGATAATCTAAGTGTTTTTAAACACATAATATTATAAACAAATAAACAAGTAACTATTTTTACTAATAGAGTCACTTATAATATAGCAATAAGAAGTATGGTGATATACAATCTGAGTCAAAGCATTAAAGGAAAAACGAATAAAAGTCATTATTCTAGTATAAATTAGATCATCTGATAAACAAGGAGAAGATAATCTACTAAACAAAGTTCTCGGAGACTTTTAAGAAGTTGTTACATTTGTGTCTAACTCTAATGAACACACTCTAAAATGTGCCTCATAATCCGATAATACAAGCAACAATTTGAATGTTCTGCCTTCGATAAAGTGCATCAAACAAAATAATTGTCTGCCTTGGATAAGTGTATCAATCAAAATGATCATTTGCCTTTGATAAGTGTGTCAAGCTAAATGATCGTCAGCCTTTCAAAACTATGACAAGCATTGTATTGTTTAACTATGATGAAAGTCAATGATATGAATATTCAACGTTCTAAAGAAGACAAATTTGTTTATCCTCATGTCAAGATGTTGAATCTGTTAATATATCAAATAAAAATGTAAAGATATATATTTTTGCCTTCATAATCATTAATACAAAAAATAAATAAAAATAATATACCTAAAATTAATAAATGATGCTCATTTTTTTTTTCATCATCTCTTAAAACCACAATTATAATAACATTAGAGCATAATACACAATGATATATATATATATATATATATATATATTTAATTAATTAAATAAATAAAATAAATTTATATTGCCCTATTTGGTTGTTATGATGCAGAGAATTTTTAAAAACGTGGATGAATCAGACAGGCAGAAGAACTCAAATTATGAATAAAGGAAATAAAACATAAAGAATGAAATTAAATGGGAACCACAAAGGCAAAGCAAGACCGGAACTAAACGTTTGAAAAAAATTTGTATAAATAGATATTTATTTGGTTTCAAAAAGAAAAGAAAACGGAGATTGAGTAGAAAATTTGGTTGAAAAATAAAAACAGAGAAGAATAGGAAAAAGGATATACTTTTTCTTTGATAAAAAGTGAGAAACAAAATTAGGAGTTTTTGAAAAAAAAAGATGAAGTTGAAGAGAGAGGAAACAACAATCTAATTTTATCCCCCAAAACCACATATTTCAAAGAAAAAAATGAGGACTATAGTTTTTTTCACAACCACCAATAAATATCACTAACCATCGGTAACTATCACCGACCACCGTTACACCACTGTTGTCTTCTTCTTTGCTACAATACACAGATCCAAGTTTATCATGTTTGTTTAGTTCTTTATCTCTTTAATATGCCACTTCATTTCTTTTTTTTGTTTGCTGAAATTATTATTTCACCCTTTAAAAATGATGTCGTTTACTTGTTGGTTGCTTGATAAATTTTTTGAATTCATGTTTAAGAGTGATATCTTTTTATTTGTTTAAAATTGAGAGATTATTAAATTGAAACTTGTTCGATGCATTCCTATCACACTACATGAAATTGAGAGATTATCGATAAATTATTAAATTGGAAAAATAATTACACCAGTGCATGATCGCATCCCCAGGATGCCACCTCCGAGTCTACAAAATGTTTTTCTTCAGCAAGTCGTAGGGTTCATGATGAGTTCAAAAAGTAGAAAAATTTAGTATTTTATTTTTAATGTGGAGTAATTTGATGTAGAATTTTAAAAACTAAGATATAATAATAAATAATATGAAGTTTTCTCAAAAAAAAATTCTCAAACTCACTGTAATTCACTTAATGCAATTTTAATATGTAACCTACAATTTTTAAATGCAACAAGCTACTTAAACGAATCTCTAAATGTTAATTTTTATTATTTTATCCCAATTTATCAACAAATTAAAAATTAAGTTTCAATGCATTTAACAAAATGCAGACTTGTTTAAGGAAGGACCGTCATTACATTGAATACTAATATCCAATTATGAGAGTTGTATCATGTTGACACAAAAATATGCAGCCTTGACTCATAAAAATTTACAAAAGTGTACTGACATACTTCAGATGTAATAGACTAACGATTGTTCGTTAGATGTAATTTCTGAGAAGGAAGCAGCCTTGATTGAAGAATCTTAGATGATTATTTATAAAAATTTGAGTTAAATAAGTTTTTACTGCATATATTTTATAAACATATATTTATGAATGAATTATTTATTAACATCTTTTCTCTATAAAAAATAAATTTAAAATTCAATTTTCAAATTTATATTTTTATTATTTTTATTTTGATTTAATAATATTTTAAAAATTATATTTAATTTATTTTAAGTTAAAAATATTCTAAATTTTAATGAGAAACTTTTTTTATAATATATTAAATATGATTGTAGAAAAGTTTTTTATGAAAATTAAATATAATATATTAAATAATATTTTAAAAACTTTTTTGATAAGATAAAAGTTTTTTATGAAAATTAAAATTTTGGAATGATTTGTGGCATGCACGTTTGCCGCATGATCCTAAATGCAAACAATGTCTCTTGACATGGATGTTGCGTGTTTGCGTGCCTTCAACCCGTGCAACTAGCAGTCTAGCACAGTGATGACGTTCTCGAAAAATTGGACTTTTTGGCTTAGTCAATCCATTTGTGCCGCGTCTCAAACGTACTTGCTCTTTTATTTTACCGGTTAAATACGTTTATGTTTTTTATAAAATATTATTTCACTTGTAATATATATAAAAGAATTTCTCACTTTTTAGTCTTAAAAGTTAAAACTATTATCCATCTACGTTTTTTTTCTCTGTTATGAATTCACTATATTTGACGTACAGATAATGTTACGGCACTGCCACAAGGAACTCTTTTTTGTTTTTCTATGGAAATATTCATTTTTTTTCAAAAATTTAATTAAATTGCACTACTTTAAAAAAATATACCAAACTACTTTACATTTTTTTAGTTTGATAAAGTCATATATTTGGGATACGATCAATTAAAAGATTATTTTTTTCTATAAGAGATTGCATAATGAGAATGCGACTATATATTGAGTCTAATTTTTTTTTTATTATAACATTTGAATAATTGTTAATTTAATTAATAAAAAGTAATTAAAATATTTAAAAATTAAAGTTATATTAATAAAATCAAATAAAATACATCAAACTTATTTCGGCATCCTTTCAATAAAGTTTCTCACAACGACATAAAATGATATCGAAAAAAATCGATCACATGATTGTTGAGGAATTAATATATTCATTAACATTTATTTGCAATTTTTTAGTTATATTATTTTTTATATTTCTTATATTTATTTTAGCTTATTTTTTACATATCAGTTTTATTGGAGACCTTACATCGAAACGAGCGTGAGAATTACGCATTGTAAGGTAAAATTGTAGAAGGTATTTTAGGTCACAACACATAATATATGAATTGGTTTACACAACACACCAACTTATATATATATATATATATATATATATATATATATATATATATATAATCGAACAATATATGCGACGTTTGCAATCGTCATCTTATATGTGCAGTCGACCCCTAAATCAACCCAAAAGAATAAACCATACACCAAATACTAGAATTGTCTTTATCATCAGCTCACCCGCATGCCCCTACAAAAGTGCCATATTATGGTCTATCACCACCACCACATCTACATGAATCTACAGATATACTAACTCAGTATTACGTTATGTCGGTGCCAAAAATGTCAACCCTAGGTCATCCGACAGAAAACAAGATTTTCTATAATTTGTTTGGAACTCATTGTACATCTCCGGAGTTGATTTATGTTGTTTTTGATTCCATGTATAACCCCGAAACTCAAAATTATATGGAGGCAACTGGTAGTGGTTCTAATCCACATACAAGTTATAACACTACAAAAAAACCGGCGATTAGCCACGGTTAATTAGCCACGATCACGATAACGGTAGGTAACTTAAAAAAATTGTCACGGTTATGAATGTGGCTAACATTATAATAAGTGCACTTTCCTATTTCCCATTTCCGCTCGCTTCCTTATTTCGCATTTTCGCTCGTTTTCATTTTCCCTCGTTTCTCAATTCGCTCTTTTCTTTTTTCTTTCTTTTCATATTCCCTCTTTTCCATCTAAATCCCTAAAACTCCAGACGCAACAGTTAACGCTCTAATCTAAAACCCTAAAATTTTATTCACCATAGTTTCACCACCGTTTCAACACCGTATTATTGTATCACCATCGTGCCTTTTCGACCACCGTTTCACTCATACGCTACAATTTCGACCCATTCGATCCTACCTTTCACACTTACCGTACAACAGTGTAAGTAAAATAAATCATTAAATTTGCAGTGAATGTGTGACCTCTTGGAGCTTCTTATTTGCATCTAATTTTAATTTTTGTTCTGAATTTTTTAGGTTTAATTTTTGGCAACTGGTACCAACAAATAAAGACTTGCTCTTTTCATCTCCTTTTTCAGATTCTGTTTTTATATTCAAGTTCTATTTTTTTATAAATTTATTTGGTGATTATGTTTTTTAGGATGTGTTTTTTTATTGTGGTAGTTGAAGAATTTTGTGATTTTGTTTTTAGAGTTGGGATTGTTGAGTTTATAGTGATTTTTTTTTATTCAAAATGATCAAATTATCTCTAATTTCAACATTGTTGAAAATATTTCATGGTAATATATGAAAATGAAAAAAATAATTAACAAATATTTCAACAATAAAATATATGATTTTTCACCTAAAATAAAGGCATATATTCATCTAACCCCCATTTTTTTAGCTTTTTTTTTAGATGCTCGCTTCTGATAGTCTCACATGTTGGGGGTAGTATGAGCAACGCAAGAAGAGCTCGTCATATGGTAAGTTAAATCCATAACTATTATTTTTGTAATATATTAAAGTATTTGTATATGAAAGTTTGATATTGATTTATATTTTATTAATATGTTAGGAGCTACAATTGAATAGACCTGTATGTCGTGTTGAGGTTATATTGTCAACTTTGCTTAAAAAGAATGGAAACTATGTGAATGAGGAAGGAAAATCCATTGCAGTAAGTAAAAAAGATAACATTGAAATTGATCTGACTTTTATTTCTCTACTAGGAAAAGATATCAGAGAACTTGTCTCAAGATCAAGAACGTGTTGTCACTGAAGGTATTCCATCAAAGATTAATGCATATCCAGATGATGTCATTGGCAAAGTGTATGGAGCTGAACATTCAGGTCGACTGCGTGGTTTAGGTGTTGGTGTTTGTCCCACGAGTGTTTTCAAGACGCACAAATTTTTCACGCAATTTGAGAGTGTTGGTAGCTCTAGTAAAAAAAATGTTGAGGTGTTACAAAAGGAAGTGCACACTTTGAAATAAAAGCTAAATGAATATGAAGAGACTAAGGAGCAACTTTCACAAACACAAGATCAACTTAAAGTTCTCCTTAATTTTATGCAAAGAAAATTTGGTGATGAGTTACCTACTTTCAACCAAGGTTTCCCTTCACCTTAGTAATATAATTTCTTATAATATATAGAAATTAAAGTTAATAAGAGTTTTTGCACTTAGATCTATACTTTAAGTCACTAGCAAATATCATGTTCTATTTGTTGACATAGTGATTGATATTATTAAAATGATACTCATTCATTAGTATTAGTTAGTAAATAAAATATTTACATTATGCTTTGAATTGACATGTTCTGATTCTCATAATTAACGAGTAAAGTTCATCTTGATTTTTGGACTACAAATGGAAGAAATATGCTGTTATTCGGATTGCAAATGGAAGGAATGGATGTTTATTGGATTATTTTGGTTTTGCTCTAGACTATTTTGATGTCGTCAAATTTTTTTGTATGTTTTTATTAGTTTATGTATAAGATTTTAGAATGTTTGACTACTTTGATCAAAGTTTTAGAATGTTAATTAGTTATTTTTGTTGCTATATTGGTTAATGATGTCTTCCTGATATTACAATGTTTGGTTTGACTCTATTGTTAGATAGGTATGACAAAAACAGGAACAAACATGCAATTGATATTAAAAAAAAAAAATCCGTAGCAAATTCCAAAACAAAATATTTGTTCATTTTATCATTTAATACGATTTTAGTCGTGGCTAACTGTAAATTAACTGTGGCTAAAAATATGTTACCACGACTCTTTTAGGTGTGGCTAATATAAACTTTAACCGTGGCTAATAAATTGCGACGCCCAGCTACGCCACGGAGATGGTTAGTGTGGCTAACGTTATTTGCCACGGTCAATTGGACATTTTGTCACGTTTAGAAACGTGGCTAATCGCCGGTTTTTTTGTAGTATAATAAGGATAATGATCAAAATGAGGATCAACCAGAACAACCTAAAGTCGTTCAAAGAGATAGATGAGTTCAACGACAACCTAGATGTGGAATTGGATGATATTTAGATGGAAATCATGAATTTAAATTTGATTTTTTTCTCATTAAATGTCTTTTATTTCTACAATTTAATGTATTTTATTTTATTAATATAATTTACTTTATTATTTTTATTATTACTATTATTTTTTATTTATTTGATCCAGAGAAAAAATAGGAGGAAGTCGTTAACAAAATAGAATGAAGTTGCTAATGTATTTGTAAAATAAGAGTGATACATTTTTTTTTATCAAATTAAAAATATTTTATTTTTATTATTATTATTATTTTTTAATTTTTCTTTTGTTTATTAGATTGGAGAAGAAAAAAAGGAAGAAGTTGTTAAAAAAATAGAATTGTGTTGCTTGTTTATCTACAAAATATTATGGACACTATTTATTTTGGCACATGCACTAAGTTTGATATATTTTTTTTTCTATTAAATTTATTTTGTTTGATTTTATTATTATCATTTTGATTTTTTTTAAATTATTATCATTTTTATTACATTAAGTATATTTTATTTTTATTATCATTATTTTTTATTTATTATATTGGACTAAAAAATAGGAGGGAGTTAATAATAAAATAAAATTGTGTTGCTATTTTATCTTGCAAAATATTTGAGACAGACACATCTAATCAACCACATTAATTTTTTGATGTATTTTTTTTAATTTAATGTATTTTATTTGATTTTATAAATATAATTTTATATTTTTATAAATTTTAATTATATTTTTATTTATTAAATTAATAATTATTCAAATATTAAAATAAAAAATAATAATTAAACTTAGTACATGGTCACATCCCGATCTTCTACTACGTACAAAAAATTAATTCTCCTCGCATCCCTGATGCAAAACATAGGACAATTTAATTTTTTTTTTTAAATTAGGGTAATTTAGTTATGTTTTTGAAAAAAAAAAAGGATATTTTCATAAAAAACCCTTTTTTTGATGTGCGGGCACTTCTCAAATAATAGTTCTCCATTTTATTTATTTTCAACTTAGGTCCCTAAACAGAATTTTTGTACAAAATTTGATGAAGTGTCATTTTTTTAATGATGTGTCACAAAAAAAAATGATGTGGAAGATTCTATGTAGATTAATTATATTTTATTATTATTTTTAATTTATAAAATACATTTTCTATTTTATTATATTATTTAATTACTAAAATATAAAAAAGACACATTCATTTTCTGATCCCTAATCCCTAATTTCATTTCATTTCATCTTCTCCTTCTCCTATAGTGTTGTGATTGTTGCAATCACAAGCTGTACAAATTTATCAAAGGTATTTTCAAAAATATTCTTATTATGATATATTCTACACTTACAGCTAAAACCATTATTTACTTCAAAAGGTATTTCACACTTACTGCTATTAGATATTTAATTATGTGATTTGTAGTTCTAAGAAAGAGGAGGAGGAGTGGGAGAAGTGGAATGAAATTGAATTAGAGATTAGGAGGACGAGTAGAATGAAATTAGGGATTAGAATGGGAATTTTTAATTTTTATGTTTTTGTTATTAAATGATGTAATAAAATAGAAAATATGTTTTCGAAAATAGAAAATATGTTTTATAAATTAAAAATAATAATAAAATGTAATTGATTCATATAAAATCTTCCACATCATTTTCTTTTGACACATCATTATAAAAATGATATTTTATCAAGTTTTAAAGTAAGACTCTGTTTGAGGACCAAAACTGAAGACAAATAAAATATATGGACTATTTTTGTGATTAAGCTAAACTAGGTGATCAAAATTACAATTAAGCTTTTATTTATTTAAATTAATATATATTTGTGTACAAAAATGGGATTTAAGAAAACCTTAATCCCTAAATTAAATTGTCTTCATCATCTTCTTTATAACCAAAGGTTCTTACTTTCACTCCTTCGGATTTCAGTTCTATAAAATCCCGATTCTAATAAGAAAACTATCATGAATTGAGGAATGCACTGAAGATCTTTAACAAGGATGAATTTGATTTCTTCATCATCTTATTTCGACAAACCTACAAAGTAAAATCATATAAACCCATTTTTATGCAGTCTTTCAACACTTTTTTTCATTTTTATGCAATCTTTGAAGTAAATCATTGTCAATGTAATAAGATGAAATATTAATTAATAAAAATACATTTTTTAAAATTATTGAAAATAGGTTTTGTGATATTTTTATTTTTTGGAAAATGTAAATAATTGTTCACTTCAAAAATCTTGCGTCTTCTTATTAACAAATTAAATTAACACAAATTATTACTTGATGAAAGCATAAACACTAATTATTCTTAGTTGAAAGTGTAATAAATTATTAGACTCAAATGCAATTTTAATCCTCCGATTATGTTTAATCCATTATTTTGCCTCCTATTTATCCCCTATAGTTTTGGACCTTATTTGTAAAATTTAAGATATTATGCACAATCCTCAATTTGATTCTCAATTTTGACGATGTAGGAAAGTAAATAATGTGATGTGTAAGTCATTTCATATTTCTATATAAAAAAAAGTCATGTCATATTAAACTTATTTTTTAATTACTTATAAAATTTATTATTTATAATGAAAATTAAATATGTTTGATTTAGTTTTTAAAACTAAAAGAACTAATATTAAACAAAAGATAAATTGAAATTTAAAGTAAAAAATAAGATAATAGTCAGATTTAAAAAGATGATGGATCCATTAAAAAAAACAAAACATGAAGACAAACATGACGAAAATTGAGAATGAGTAAAGAAGAAACAGTTGAAAAGAAAAATAGTGTATACAAAAGAAAAATGATACACAGAAGAAAAATGTTTATAAGAAAGCACTATGCATTTTGTTTTTAATACAGAGACTAAATTGAATTTTCTAAATTTCATCTTGACTCGTTAAATTAATATAATTGATGTTATGTAATATTTATTTTTTAATTGATTTAATAGTGTTGAGATAATATTAAATTTAAAAAAAATTTATAAATTTTAATTATAAAAATATTAAAATCTAAGACTTTTTGATTAAGTAAATTTTTTTTGAAAGCATTTTAATTAAATAAAAATTTTATTTTTCATAAACATTCTTTTAGTGGCCTTACCTTCCGATAGACTCGGAGATCCGGTAGTTCTTCATAAACATGTCTTTTTTGTTTTTTGTTTTTTAAGTTTGTAAAAAGTACAATCTTTTTTGACGTTTTGGATCCTTCCTGTTTGATAAATGGTAAGTAGAATAGAAGAATACGTTTTCTCGGAAGCTCACAATTATGTCATGCTTGGTCGCCAAGATTCACATTGACTACCAAACAAAAGCATCTCCTATATGAAAAGGATAGTGGTCCCATATATTATTTCCCTGTGTAAATATCCACTAAGTGGAAATGTAGTCAAACTAAAAAAGATACACATATTATTAATTTAATTTCCTTGCTAGCCAAGAAAATGGAATGCATACATGCCTATATATACAAAAGAAACAAATCAACCAAATAAATCACATATTCTAAATATTGTATAGTTGTACAGTGAAGACACATTAGATGGCAGTTGGAGTTGATATTGCTGAAGTATATGTGTTGCAAAAGATGCATAAAGAAAAATTGAAGAAAAAGGAAGATACTAAGAGATCCAAGACAAGCACGATAATGGGATCTAAGGCCAATAGTTCAAGTGGATGTTTCTTTTGGTTTTCTAAGAGCAACAATGAAAAATATGTGACAAAAGGCATTTTGGATCCAATCTTTAAAAAGCTTAGATGAGTTATTGATTGATATTGTGATTGTAATATATAATGATTAATTAAAAATGTAATGTTTTATGTTTTGATGTTATTTGTATTCATCTTCACCACAATGATGAATTGACGAATAAATATTACCTTTGTGTGTAAGTTTTGTATGTTTAATTTTCATGAAGAGTGTTGTACTTATCTTTAATTAATATATATCAACCTTGAGTGTTAGATTTGCGCTCCACTTAAAGTAAAAGCTTGCATTTTGTTTAATTGTTTACTAAATCTTTTAGAATTTTTTCTAATAATTCTTGTATACTAGACACTCAATTGTTTTATGCTTACAATATATTGTGGAACTTGAATATTAGTAGAGTTATTCTACATATATCTCCCAATCAATTCTAGCTAGTGGACTACAATCCCTTATAATGATGTTCTGTTGTAATTTATTTTCCTCAGTGTTTACACCTAAAAACAATAATTTGTTAGATGAGGATGATAAACATTCGAATTTGGAGGTAAGAAAATTTCCTTTAGTTGAGGAAGGATCATGTGTGGAAGAAACAACCGAATATGAGTTATTCGAATCTTTTCCAAGTTGACAGGAGTCCACAAAGCTCATAGAGACTTAACGAGATAATTTAGTAGTTGCACTCATCTTTGACGTGTTTAGCGCCACTACCAATCAACATGGAGGAACCCATAGATATTTTCAATACAACATGACAAAGAAATAGAAAAGATGAGTCTATTGTGGAGAAAGAATTCCCTCAAACGCGAGTTAACACATATTACCTACGTAATTAGTTAAGCAATGCTACATGTTAGTACGCCATGATTTATGGCTAGTAGGTTTAGTTTTGTCTATAAAGACTAGTATTTGTAATGTATCAACACACAATCAATCAAACAAGCATTTTACATGTTATCTATCATTTTATCAATTTACTTTACTTTATACATATGTAGTTTAGTATCTAACACCAACACCAATTTTAACGTTTTTTTTTGCCTCCGCCACCCTCGTATTGGACTAGTTGGAGAAAACTCGCACCAGTGGGTGAGAAATTTAAGTCTTCATCCCCGCCTTCGACGGGGTTCAGATTTCTTCACCTTGCACCCGCACTCATTCATATATATAAATAATAAATTTAAAAATCATATTTATTATAATTAATATAATAAATTATTATTATTATTATTATTATTATACAATAATTTTACTAGTGGGGCAAATTCAGATGGGGTGCAAGGTGGACATCACACCCTCAAATCTACCTTATCACCCTCCCCCGAGTTTCAATTTAGAAAAAAAACAACCTGTACCCACACCCATTCAAATCAGTGGTTTCAAGTGGGTACCCGCATATGCAGGTTGTGTTGTCATCCCTACTACCTAGTGATGTATTAGCAGTCTGTCATTAGCTCTTTCGTGTGTTTTGGTTGTATTAAAATAAGTTGAAACTTGCATGAAAGGTGGGGGCCCAAAGGAGCTAAAAAAGGGGATGCAAAATGGATTTTGTGATGTATTAGAAATATCTCTTGAATATGGGCTGATCAAGATTCTCATGTTCTATAACCTACAAGTCTTTATGAGAAGACAAAAATTTATGAGGACGCAAGGCTCTATGTGGAGAGAATGACATTAATGGGGGGTTACACTTTGGAAACAAGGAGTAATACAAGCTTAATGCAATTATTTCATTGTAAACATACAAACAATTGGACCCCTTCCTTTCCTTTTATGTATCACACCCTCATATGAAGAAAAAAAGTTACACCTCGTGCATTTGGGATTCCTAACAACTCTCTGCTTAGTAGTTTTTCCACCATTAACCCTAGGGGCACCTAGTGGCGAATGTTACGTATATCAAGCTAACCTTCAATATGGTACATATGGCTAGGAAGCCATCTAAAGTAGTACGGAAAATTAGAGGGAATCTAGTATCGCCTTATAGAAATACTCATTAGGAATGTCTAGGCAAGTTGTAGAGTATATGTCTTAGTAGTCATCAGGAATGTCTAGGCAAGTTATAGAGTATAGGTTAGTCCCACAACAAACCTATCAGGACCACATGTACCTTCACCAAACATGGTGGGTTCGACTCTACCAAGACCAAACATGAATTATACTAGTGAATAGACATAGATTACTAATCCACTTTACCAACATAATAGACCAATGGTTATAAGGACTCGCAAGAAATATTGTAGAACTTGACCAAGAGTAGCAAGGAGGGAATCTTCCACCTTAAGTTAAGTTTCAACTAGGTCTCCAGAATCCCCCAGATAACAAGTGGCGCTAGCAAGTTATAGTTGAGTCCAAACCTGCTGAAAAGCAATTATTGGATCGCAACCTTATAACTAATACTATCAAAATCTATTTTGGAATTCAGTTGATGCCCATGTATAGGAAGCCCTATCTTGGGTGGGCGGACATATTGGTGTCTCTTTCTAGAGGATATAAAACTCCTAATTTTTCTACCTTTTTTCGAGAAGGTGGCAATTTAATAATGAAGCAGAATGGAAGGTTTACTATGCATTATGGTGAAGGGAGCCTAAATGAATTCCATAAGTTATAGTTGTTCCATTTATTGTTGATTGGAACAACTTTGACGTGGTATTCCTCTATTTCCCACCCAACTCCATTTAGAATTAGGAAGACATGGAAAGATATTTCCATTACATATTTTATAGGCCTAATCTTGAAGTTACAACAATCGATCTCATGAATTTAAAAGAAGTTGATGAATCGGTTGTTGACTTCATAAAGAGTTTAGGAAAAAGATAGGTAAATTTTCAGTTCAATATCCTGATATAAAGTATGCTTCAATGGCCTTCAGTGGCATGCATCCTTGTTTAGAGGCGAAATTGGTTGGACAATCTTGCCATGATCTAAATGAACTACTTTTGAGGTAGTATGCATTGAGGCTTGTTAAAGCAAAGAGTGATACTTCATCATATATTAAGGTTGACTATAACTTTGACATCACTAAAGTTGACCAAATATTTGATTATTTGCTCAAAGATAAATAGATACGACTATTAGATGGCCATAAGATATGTCAACCTAAGGAGGTCAAAGTTAAAAAGTATTGCAAATGGCATAACTCATACAACTATTCAACAACTAATTGTATTGTCTTACGAAAAACTGTTCAATAGCCTGTTAGAGTACAAGTTCAATTTCTCTGACAAAGGTATGGATAAGATGGCCATTAATGTAGATCCCTTCCCAAAAATGAATATAGCCATGATATCATTTAATGAACAAACATGTACAGAGACCTAGGAAAATTGCATTTAAGTCTAGGGCAAGCACCATACAGCTTGGAAGGATGTCAACCTTCAAAAAATTGGGTACTCGAGTAACACAAGTGCGTGATATCTCTAAAACCAAAAAACCTCATAATGTTGGCCACCTCATTGGAGAATTGGTTAGTCATTACCTCTTGCAAAAAATTTCCAATCATGCAAATGTTGGGTGCCAAATTCAAGCCAGCAAGTGTAACAAAGGTTAGTTGACCTTGCTAGAGGTTGATGGAAAGACCATCTTAAAGGGAATGAAACAAGTGGTCAAAGTAACTCTTGAAAAGGGGACAACTATGCTTGAGGTAGTTTTCAAGGACAATGGTGAATTGGTGGCATGGAGGATGAGGAAACCCCCATAAAATATCCCCATAGAATAGTGGGTACTCACCAAGACTCGGAAAAGAATGAAGTATGGGAATAGGTGAATCCAAAAGATGAAGTAGACTCTACAAATGATTGCTAACATCTACGGTCAGGGGTAGAAGAAGGCTTCTTCACTTAAAGTCCTAGAAGCTCTGAGTAAGCAATTCCTATGATAGATAGTTAATGTTGATTCTAGTAGGACAATTTTTGAAATGGCATATACGGAAAATAAGAATGTTCAAGCATTTAAATCATGTGAAATATTTGATTATGTTGTTATAGATGCTCAAGAACCAACCAAAATAAACTTGACTCCATGATGATCAATTCTCAATCCATGTGAACACTCTAGAAAGCAATCGATTTCAAAAAATATGGTAGCTTTGGTTGACTTTTCATACTCGTTGGATGAGGCATTAGATGATTATTTTCAATTTCATGGGGAATTAATCCTAGATATCGTGTTTTAGAAAAACATCAACATCAATGTGGCTCCCATAGACACTATTGGTCTAATCCTTTTCAGATTTTTGGGGAAGGTATTTCAACCAAAAGATTTAGAGGGAGATGGGTTCGTTGGAGATACTTAATGGAATGTCTTAACAACTAATAAGGAAGTCGAAGGTATGCTCTTTACGAAACCAACTATAGATATAGTGAAACATCTTAGGTCATTATTCATTAAAGCTACTATCAATATTAAGGTGTTAAATTGAGTCTTTGTTAACGGTTGGGATATCCTCAATGTTTTTCCCATATTAACATTGAAATATATGGTTAAAAGGATGAAGGATCACGTGATAGATGAAAAACCTTTCTATTTTGTAATACTAGGAAGAGACAGGATCCATACCAATGAATGTTTGCCTTCAATACTCCATCACAAGTTTGTGCTCTAGATTGGCTACAAGGTATAGGCTGGCAAGAATTAATTCTCCATAAAGGTGAATTTGTTTGGAGTAATGTTCTAATAACCTTATTTCACTCCTATAATGATCCCATAAGAGTACGAGGAGGGAGCATTTGAAGCATGCAACTTTACTCAAAAAGGTTTTAAGTTGATAGCTCGAACCTACCTATGGATTTTTTATGAAGTTCTTAATGATTAATCCCCCTCATTATTTGAAGGACCTTAAGGATCGACTGGAAATTCTTGGAGCCGAAACCAGGGTTTAGGATGCTATATTCTCAAAGGAAAATATCAAAGATGAAATTGAAGAACCTAAGGTTCAACAAGGTTTAATTGAGGATTATGAATATCAAGCAGCATAAATACTTGTTTAAAGAAAACTTCCAACATTTGAGGCTTAAGATCTATTGATAGATGTTAATCTTGGGACTCTTGCAGAACCAAAGATGAGTGAGGTTAGTGGATTGTATTTTGAGGTTGAGAGGGATCGATTAGTGGATTTAATAAGACAAAAAAAAGATTGTTTTTCATAGAGCTATCATGAAATGTCTGGTTTACATAGTGAAGTAATCAAACATAAGCTACCAATTAAAGAAAGATATAAGCCACAAAAACAATTTGAGTGCATGTTTATCTTTCTAGACTTAGGTGTTAATAATTTGATATTAAAACTACAATAGTTTAGAATTGATGTAAATATATGTCCTTCAATAATCTACCCATTACAAGATGTTTTTAAACCAAAGTAATTTCTCTAAATCATGATTTTTCTATTTCTATCATATGCAATTCATGCCACTCAACAACAAATTCAAATTACATTATTTATATAATGCATTCATGTAAGTTGCAATACCTTATTTAATAGTAAGTAATTTAAATTACACTCTCAAATAATTTGAATTACATCACTTGATCAATCTTCAATTTTCAACATTGTTGTCATTATGCAATTCAAATTACGCATATATGTAATTCAAATTAGACTATTAATGTTGCATTTTCAGATTTCTCTTAACAACCTAATTCAAATTACATTAAAGTGTAATTTGAATTCCGCCCTAAAAATATATATTTTTTTAAAGGCTTTTGTTCATTAAATGTTTTTCCTATATAAGTCATAACACTCATATTTTTTCACTTGAACATTCATTTCTTCTCTGAAGTTTTCTTCTTTAATTAATCTCTTTGAAAAATCTTAGAATACACTAATGAGATAGAGTCAATTTTGAGGGATACATTGTAAGCAATTCATTATTTCAATGTTTTCAAATGTGAGATCAATTGGTAACGTAAAGGAAAAGATTGATAAATATTTTCACCTCAAAAGGGGTTTTTTTGGGGCAAGGCAAGATGAAGTCTTGAAGACTAGTTTTTGTGGGATCATAAACAAGGGTTATAGGTTATCAAAATTGAAGGCTTTGAAGAATAAGGAGTGTTAAGTTCTTAAAATGAGAGCATTTCAACAAACTCTTGGTGTAAAAATCAAATAAAGGAAGAAAGTCTCTTATCTATGATGAGGGAATTGGGTGAAGATTGCAAGCGAGGATAAGGTGACCGAAGCAATTTTAATCTAAGAAAGGCAACAAAAAAAAAAAATTCTTACTAGCTTTAACAATTCTACAAATTATTTGAAAAACTCTTATATAACCTAACTTACTTTTTGGTCAAATTTGTCGATTCGAACAAAAGAAGACTATTAATGTTTTGTAGAATTTGGCAAGTAAATAACTCACAAAGTATCTTATGAATTAATCATTTAGTTGTAGTATTTAATTTCTTATCTTCATTTGGTATTGAAATTACTTGAGTACTCAACCTACTAGTTTTCATGTTACTTGTCAAATAAGAAATTGTAAGATGATTCTCTAAATCAATTATACCATTTGATATTTGTATCTTTCTTAATTTGAAGTCTATCATTTGCACTTATCATTAAAGGTTTCTTCATGCAATTGTTCAAAAAGTATTTTGAAAAACGTTTCTACTACGCTTTAAAATTTGTTGTATTTGTTCACCCCTCTCTAGATAGGGAGCTATGCCGACTAACAAGTGGCTTCATGTGTTGGTTCTTTTGATTAAAGCTTAACAACTTCAAAAGTTTGAGGTAAGGAATATTTGGAACCTAAAGGGGCTTATGATCGAGCATCTATTTTGAAGGGAAAATGTTATGCTTATTAGAATTATTGCATACATGTTCATACCATGGCTTATGATATGGAGGTCAGGAAGTCCATATTAAGCCTACTATTGATGTTTACCTTGTAACTATAGACAACCTTGAAGATATATAAACAATACTAAAAAATAAGAAAGTGCATTATGATTGAAAGGGACGTAACATTCTAATATCATCAGTGGAAGTTAATGAGTATGTCTACAAAAGCGATATGGGACACCTTGCAAGTCACCTATGAGGGGAAAAACAAGGTGAAACAATCACGAGTCAATACCTTCACACAAGAGTAGGAATATTTTTTGTATGAGGCAAGGGTAAGCCAATGTTGACATCCAGAAAAGGTATACACATATTGTAAACAAGCTAGATGGTCTCAATAAAATAATTCCAAACAAAGATGTAACTAATAAGGTGTTAAGATGTCTTACTAGGGAATGGTGGCCAAAGGTGACCGCCATTAAAGAATCTCAAAATCTCAACACATTACGAATTATATGATCTCTTTTTGGAAAATTAGAAGAGCATAAAATCACGAATCTTGATAAGCACAAAGAGAATGAGATGTGGAGGAGTAATCAGAAAGTAGGGATAGTGAAGATGATGCCTCAAGCGACGAGGAAATGGATCTCTTTGTGAAACCATACAATAATCATCTAAAACCCAAGGGACCTCAACATAGTGAAAATATGTAGTGAAATTTAAAAGGTCGAGTAAATAGAAAGGATTAGACTAGAAAAAAGGAAATACAAGTACTAGCTTTGAGTGTGTTAAAATAGGGAATATGAAGAATGATTGTCCTAACCTTGTAAAGATGAAAAGAAGACCTCCAGGTTAGCCAAACTCTAATGGCAAGGGTCGAAGAGCATACATTGCTTGAGAGGAAGATGAGAAAGACTCATATTGTGAGAATAAAATCACAAACCTATGTCTTGTGGTTCTTAGTCATGATGAAGATGAGATAAATGACTCTAACTCCAAAAAATTTACTTCATGTGAAGAACTATAAAATGTTTTCGATCAAATGCACGAGGAAGCAAAATGGCTTTCAAAAAGTTGCCATCACAAAGGTATATCCTTACTATGAAATACAAAATTTAAAAGTTACAAAATGAATTGAATACTCTTCAAGAATTCAAGCCCTCTAAAAGAAAATGTGGAAATTCGATTCTCCTTAACTTGTATAGAATTTGCAATTTATGAAAGTTAAAAATTTCTTAGTTTGTACGAGAACAATTGTCAAAGTAAAGTGCGTGATTTTCTATTTAAGAAAATGATTTTAGAAAATATTATAAGTAACCTTATGTGAAATTTCATATTATAACAAAAATATAGCAAACCTCATGCTTCTTTTGTAGATCATTATCATGTGTTTTAGGAGAAAATATTCTTTGTATAGTAATTTCTTTTAATTTGTTGCACATTACATCTCTTAGGACACTATGGTATCCTTGAATTATAATTTCTATCGTCTCTATATATAAGGTGATAGCATTACTTGTTTTGTTTTGATTGATCCTTTTAGTTATTTTTTTCTCATTATGTTGGCTAATGTATATTTTCATATCATGTATCATACGATCGTATGATCTTCCTTATAAGATCTTATGTGAGTGTAGGTATATTGTCTATGATGTATATTTGAATGATGTTATTTCTCGTGGTTATTTTTGATTGATTGTTTTGATTTTTCTATATTTACACGATACATCTATTTTGTAAGTTATTTCTATCTTTTTGATTATGTCAAAGAGGGAGAATATAATTGAGCTCAAGTTTAGACGCACACACAAAAGGGGGCAACTCATTGGAGATTATTGAGTGAAATCAAGTTAGTTTTATCATCATAAAAAATGGAAAGTATTTGAGTCCATATTTATCTTTCAAGACTTGTTTTTTTTTTTTAATTTTTTTTATTTGATGTCAAAACTACAATAGTTTAAATTGAGGTAAATATGTGTCCCTCAATAATATACTCATGCCAAAATGTTTTTAAACCAAAGCAATTTCTTCAAATAATGATTTTTCCATTTCTAACATGTGCAATTCTACTCAACAAGAAACATGAATTACATGTTTTTTTAAAGGCATGGATCATTTCTATAACGCATAATTCAAATTAGACATACATGTAATTTGAATTTCCCTGTCTATTAATAAGTAATTCAAATTAGCTCATCAATATTCAACTTTCAGTAGTTTTGTCATTAGCTAATTCTAATTATTCATATATATATAATTCGAATTTATATAAAGATCCTTCAATCTTAGCTATTTCAAGCTGAAGCAAAAAACACTTAACTATGTATTAGTATATGAGAATCTATATAAAAGGGGATGTAGTGGTGTTCCATTAAATTGTGTAGGAAAGAAAGAGTCTTTCAAAATCTTGGTTGAAGAACATGAAGGACTTTGTGGATGTCACATGACTAGTTTATCACCACAAATATTATTAACCACCACAATGGATGACAGGTTCCAATATACTTAATTAAGGATGTGAAGCAAATAAATTGTATGGACCTATACAAAAGGTCTATATGCCAATTATTTTCCTTATTATGAGTGTAAGTAGATTAATGTAAAAAGTAGATTTTAAACACGTGAGACATTAAGCCTTGCGGGTGTGGTATACAATCTTATTGTACATTAATTACAATGGTTGTCTAATATTTATGCGTGGACATAATTTTCGAAGCATGTCTGGCATAGAGTCTTGCATTGCAAGAACACCATAAATAGCATTGTGGGTATGTTATAGAACCTTGTGATGTATTAATTGATTAGTTAGTGATTGTCATTATTATGTGTGAAATTTTGAATCATGTATAAAAATGTGTAAATAATTTATTGAATTTTTTATAAAATAAACTTTAGATGAGGAGATGTGCACTAGTCAAATATACTCAAGAACTTAGCTTGAATAAGAAATTTTATTTTTATATTAATATAAAACCTTTTATTTATACACTAGTAAAAACCTAGACATTCGCAATTGTTAGTTATGAATCTTATTTCACTATTAATATATCGTTTTATTTAAATTTAAAATATATCTAAACTAAACTGAAACATATAAAACAAAACATAATTGTAGAGTAAAATTTATTAATGTTATATTTCGTAAGTGATAATTTGATCCGTGTATGATAGTCATTTTAAATTTTTTTTTAGAAAGCATATGTCTCATATATGATAGTTTAATCTCATAAGTGACAACTTGTTCTGAAAAAAAATTAAAGTGTGAAAAAATTATAGCTAATAAATTTTAATTATTTTCCTTTTTATATTGATGATACTAAAAAAAATACTAATTTTAATTAATTATATAGTGATAATTATTTTTCTCGTGCATGATTTTTATAATTAGTCATAATAATTATGATTTTTATTTTGAAAATATAAAAATTAATTTTAAATAATAATTAACAACAAACAATTACTTTGTGTATCAATTGTATATTCTCATGGCTTCTATAGGGATTCATTTCTTAACTAAATCAAAAATGAATGTATGAAAAATTTATAGTTAGTATATCGTAATTTCTTTATTTACTTATTTTCAAAAAAAAAACATGAAAAAATTGAGGTGTAGAAACACTATAGTTAGAGTATTATAATTATACTCGGTCAGTGATATTAAGAAATACTAAATTTAACTTTATCTTTACCTTGTAAAAAAAACTAATTCTATAGTCATAAATATTTATTTTGTGTACTGATTTTATTATAAATTATAATTAGTATATTATAATTATTTATATTTTTGTTTAAAAAATATAAAAAAAAATATTAATTTAAATTAATTAAAAATAAATATTTATTTCGTGTATTAATTATAGATTGATATCAACAACTTCTTAAGTAACTCATTTTTTTAAAATAAAATAAAATTTAAAAAATTAAAATATAAAAAACTATAGTTAATGTAATAATAAAAAAGCAAAAAGCAAAAACGTGCCATCATATTTTCAGTAGTATTGTTTCACTTTCTTTGATATATAGGATTTGAAACATGGGTAAATGTGTGAATACTGAATAGTGTATTATGTGGACCGTTTAATAAAAAAGGTGTTTTATGTGGACTATTTAGCCGCCGCATCTATAACGAGGAAGCATCCAAATACAATAACAGCACCCGGTAAACTAATTCTTGATTTCGTCACTAATTCACCAAAAAATTTAAATCATTATAGTAGTTTTTAAAAAACACAAGTTATTATTTATAAAAATAATTGAAAAATACACTTTAAATAGTTTACGACGGTTATATTATCAGTGATTAAAATAGATGGTATTTCAATAATTAATTTGAATTTCTTTTTGAATCAGAAATCCATATAACATCATATAAAAAGTGGAGTATACGAAAAGCAATGGATGGGTCAAAATAGACAGTGTGAGACACGTTTCTTTTCTTCCCAAACCTCTATATAAACAAATTAATTCCATCTATCTTCTCACTTTCAAAACACTTTTGAATTACCATTGATTTCAAACTAGGCATGGCATGGGCAGGGTCTGGACTCGCTGAAACATATGTGATGCAGAAACTTTACAAGGAAAAATTGAAGAAGATGGCACACGAAGACAAAAAAAAGGTGAAGGAGATTGATTTAAGCACAACGGGTTCTTTGGAGAAAACATCAAATGGGTGTTTCTCTTGGATTTCTAAGCCACAGAAGAAGAAAACTTCTCGGATATTAGATTCCAATGATGCAGAACATACAGTTATTGCCAATTCCTGATTTATCTCGCGGGATATTCATTTTTTCATACAAACTTTACTTCATTCTTTCAATTTTTCATCTCCAATTTATAGATCCGGTTTTTCGTAGTGCTTTAGTTCAAAAAATGTTGTAGTATCTTAATCTACCAGTTTTTGTTTTCCAATTTGTTAATAGTTAATTTAATTAAGTATAGTTTGATTTAAATTCAGTTATTCAAGTAATCTCAAAATTGTAGTTTGTTGATTTGAATGGGCCCCTAACTGTAACTATTTGATCCCTTGATCGTTATAGATTAATCATAAAAAAATTGAGAAGTTTCTCTTACCAATGCTCTCTCTCTTTATCTCTGTTTTCATTCATGAATATTGTAATTCTCAAAAGTAGTGAGTTTCATTACTATTTTCTTTTTTACGTTAAAAATTATTAAAAAGAAAAGAAAAATAAATTAGGGACATATATCTAACCCAAGAAAACAAAAATATGGGATAAGTGTAAAATAATCTTTTTTAAACTATACAGGGTTTTTGGCCTTTGACCGGAAATTATATAATATATCTTATTATATATAATTATATTCAAATCGTTAATAGTGGTAATCTTTTTTCCATCTTTTTGTTTTTTTTAAATACTTGCAATATTGGTAAGTAATAAATTTTTTGAAACGTAAATTATTGTCAATAACAATAATATTTAAGTTGATTTTCAATTCAGAACAAATTTGATGGTCATTCTTCTCCTCTAAAATTGCATAGTTTCAAAAATTAACAATAAATATTTTAAAGAGCAATAATATTTGAACATAATTTTAAACACACATACAAACACAAATACATGTGACTCGTACACAATCTCTCTCTTTATTTAGTTTCTTCCTTTTTTTATTTTTTATTTATCTTCCTCTATAAAAATAAACCTCACACACTCATCTTTTCTTTCTTCCATAATTCCTCCTTCTTTTATTTATTTATTTTAATCAAATTTTTTACGAAATAACTTAAACAACTTTATCTGATCACTTGTAAGGTAACTTGAACAATCTTACATTTGTAGGACTCATTTTGTGAGTATGATAAGGTTCAAATTTTGTAATGTACCACAAGCTATCTTCATCTAATTTAATAGCAATTTTGGTGGGACAATTATTTATTTTGGTTGGAAGTGTATTTACTTTTAACAGAAATTATTTATTAACCACTTATTGTATGTCATTAACCAATAATATTTATACTATTAACTAGAAACAAACTCAGAAAGACCTATAATTAGCACACTATTAATAACAAAATATGAAATGTATTAGACCTACCAATAACAATAACAATGATGAAACTTAATATTTAGACATAAATATTTAATATGGATTAACAATTTACAACATTAACTTTTAGACAAAAATAATGCATTAACCATCTATTGTACTTTATTAATCAATAATATTTACACTACTAACCAGAAAAAGAAATACCCAAAAAAATCCAGAAAAGTGTATGAGCCAACAAAACTATTGTATAAGCCAAGAACAACAAGAGTAAACAACTAAGAAAATAACAAAAGAACTAAAAAAAATAAAATAAAAATGTATTTAAAAAAAATACAAAACAAATCTAAGAAGTGTAGGTTTGGAGAGCAATATGTAAGACATACAGGTGAAAAACAGAATCTATGTCAACACAAGAGTTAGCTGATTGATCGAACAAGAATTAGCTGATTGATCCAAAAGGAAGAGAGAGAAAAGACAATGAGAGAGAAAGAAGATCGATGAAGATGAAAAGGAAGAGAGAGAGAGAAGAGAGAAGAGAGAAGAGAGAGAGTATGGTGTTTGTTTGTTTAATTTAATTATTAATTAATGAAAAGAGGGCGATAGAGATGTATTAATGAAGATAGAATATAAGTGTGTATAATATATCGTGTATAAGTGTATAATATTTGTGTTTAAAATTATGTTTAAATAACATTTCTCTATTTTGTATATTATATATGTTCTTCTTAATAATTTTCTTGATTTATTAATTAATAAATAATTTATTATACAAATAAATAAACTATATTAAATTCAATTGTGATATCCGTTATTTTTATTTAAATAATTAGAACTATTAATGCTATTTAATTACTTGTTTTTGGACGTGACAAATAGATGGTAATTGTTTTCATGAATGATTATTTTCAAGATGATCAATTGTTTAATTAATTTGTTAAATTGATGTAGATATCTTAAAAGCCGGTTGTTTTTGCTAAAAAATAAGAGTGGCAAATAAATCAGTATAGGAGTTGGTAGGAATAGTGCACGAGTCCTTGATGGGTTGAAATCACATGCCAATTACAATTTGAATTTCATTAACTTCAATAGGTATTAATAATAATAGTAAAATGATTCACATTGGTTCCTTTATTTTAGTACCTCGATCGCCAAGTCTTTCCTTTCATGGCAATTAGTATGAGCTAATTGTATTTCATTATTTCCTCTCAATTTTTTCAGCTTGTCTCTCTTTGGTTGATTAGGGGTGTTAAAAAAATCAAAAAATAAATTAAATTATATAATTGAAATGAATCGAACTGAATTGAACCAAACTAAATTAATTTATAAAAATTGAGAATCAAATTATTTAATAATTGATTTATTAAAATTAAAATCAAACCGAACCAATTTTCAGTTCAAAAAAACTGAACCGAATCGATTTTCAGTTAGAAAAAACTGAACCGAACTGGTTTTCAGTTTGAAAAAAGTAGAATCAAATTTGTTTTTTAGAAGTAATTAGGGGCAGTTCTTTAAAATTTGGCATATAAGAACAAAAAAAGTAAGTTAAAATCTGTTCAATTCAGAGTAATAGATCGGTTCACTAATTTATAAAACAATTCAATTCAGTTTTTTGAACTTAAAATCGGTCCGGTTCAATTCTTTAAAACTGAAAATTAATTCGATTCAGTTTCAAACAGTTTCAAACATTGTTCTCCCCTAATTGTCAGTCTACCAATATATTATAACTTCCTCTCTCTTGATTTAAATAAAAAAGTCCAAGGTCTTTCATCATATTTACAGGATTGCCATCCAACTATCCTTGGACTGGTTCAGTACATCCTCTTGCAGAAGGTTCAAAACTCCTAGGAACATGGACGTGATCTGTCTTTTTATTTTTCATTCTTGAAGACATGTAAAGGCTACATCTTTGTCTTGTTAGCTACTACCATTTTTGTAGGTTGATGTTGGGTCGTTTTCAGCATGTGAGAGAGATGTGTTGGGTCGCTTTCAATGATATTGGCCATAGATCCATCCTCTAACCTAGTACAATCTGTCCTCGTACCTATTCAATCTGCCTTATGACTTTTTTTTATTACAAATACTTTATTTATTCATTCTTTAATACTGACTTTTCTTCTCTTTATGAATATAAAAAACATTGTTTCAGTGAGGATGAATATTGGCCATAGACCCATCCTCTAACCTAGTACAATCTGTCCTCGTACCTATTCAATCTGCCTTATGACTTTTTTTTATTACAAATACTTTATTTATTCATTCTTTAATACTGACTTTTCTTCTCTTTATGAATATAAAAAACATTGTTTCAGTGAGGATGAATATTTGCACACTTTAAAGTTTCATCCTCTTAGGAAGTCATCCTGTCGTATTCCAATCCTCTAGATTTGAATCAGATTTTTCTTATTTTTATCTTAATGACGAGTAACCTATTTTCTTATATCAATTTACTCAAAAGCACAAATTAGTCATTAACCACAATCATAATATTTTAAATAATTTTGTTATCATTAAAACCATTTGAGAGTGGTTTTGTCTCAACAATCTCCCCCTTTTTTATGATGACAAAATTTTTTAGATTATGATTTTTGTAAAATGTAATGATGAAGTGATTAAGCTCCCCTTCAATCATAAAACTAATATTTTTTTGAAATTTTTTCCCTTTTAAACATTCATATAGAAGCATTTTTTTAGATGCAATTTTGAAATAAAATAGACATTCATTGAACTGAAACAATTATAAACAGAAATTGTTTCAAAATAAACATATTACAAAACATTTGTAAGAAAAAAGCAAACAGTATCCTCATAAATTTTATTTTTGACAAAAATTGTTTTCTAGACCAATAGACTTCATAATCTTGGTCCTCCTGAATTTAGTCAAGATAAAAAAAGATTAGAACTATTAAGGCATCTATTTGAAGGGGTAAGAGTCATCAGAGGAGGCTAAGGTTGAAGGTTGAGGAGGTCCATATGGAAAGACAAGTGGATTATCTCTTGGTTTAATAAGGTTGATAAGATGGTTGGTGACCCACTCTAAGAGGAGGGTAAATGATAAGAGTTTTGGAGTGATGAGAGTGGTTTGGATGTTTGATCAAACAATTTGAAGGATTTTCTAGCCGTTGAAAAAGATAGGGAAAGGTTATTAGGCAATTAGAAGGGGAAAAAGTCATCAGAAGAGGGCAGAGGTTGAAGGTCGAAGAGGATCGGGTTGAGGAGGTTCATCTGGCAAGAAAAGAGGATGATCTCATGGGTTAACGGGGTTGATAAGATGGTTGGAGACCCACTCCAAGAGGAGGATAATTGATCATAGTTTTGGAGTAATGAGAGTGGTTTGGATGTTTAATCAAAGAATTTGAAGGATTTTGTAGCCATTGAAAAAGAGAGGGAAAAGTTATTAGGCAATTATTAGGGGTTAGTGTAGGTTTGAAGTTCCAAGAGAAAAGTAGTCGTTTAACATTTAATGCTCATTGGAAAAAGATGTATAGGAGAGAGACAGAGAGAGAGAGAGAGAGAGAGAGAGAGAGAGAGATAGAGAGACAAAGAGAAAGAGAGAGAGAGAGAGACAACAACGAGAAACGTGCAACATAGGACTTTTAACTTTGTGACTTTTGTTTCATCCTCATAGATGAAGGAGGATGTTGCTTTAAAATCTCTAGCATAAGGAGGACGAAAAAAATAATAATAGAAAAATAGGAGAATAAAAGCTTCTTAATAACAAATAGTTTTTCAAAAAACATTAAATCGATCCTCTTGAAGAGGTTGTAGCGTGCAGAGGAGGATGACTAACATTTGCAGGTCCCAGTGGAAGAGTTTCCTCAAAATGATCCTCTTCGTGGCTTTCATACTTAGTGCTTGAGTAGTCATCATGGGTATTATCTGGAGCTTTATTTGAGATTTTACGCTTAGTAGTAAGCTTAGTTCGATCCATTTGAGAAATGAAATGTGAAGGTATATGGAGAAAGAAAAAACGAAGAAGGAGGTTTAAGACGTAGGAGGTTGGAGTTTGAAAGGTTGTGACTGTTAGAGAAAGAAGATAGGGGCAGATGAGGAAGTCGTTGAATAAGTATGTAATGATGATAAAGTAGGCATACTAGGGGTATGTGAATGATTGTAATGGTCAAGATGAGCCGTATGTGCATTAAATGCTAGACGCAAGCCAATGAGGTCGCGCCAAACAGACTGGCCATTAGAGAAGTGGAGCATGAGCATGCCTTGTCTGACGTGACAAGAGGAAGTTTCACTAAAATAGACAACATGTCTTCTGGTGTTTTACTATCCTCTGATTCTTAGGTGTATTGTAAAGATAAGATTTGATCTTTCAACAGGCATACTTTGACCACTACACACAAACTAAAAAAAATAGATTAAAACAATGATATTCAGGTTCACCAAACATCATTAGATTTTGCTCATCCTCTAGAGGAGGATATATCTCAATTTTAAGTTATGATCCTCAGAATAATATATAAAACATTATTCATGAATAAAATTTTATTTAAATAACTTTGGAAGAATTAATGATGGAGAGTTCCTCCAAGATATTTTTGAACCGATCCTCCTAGAGAGGTTTGGTAAAAATATCAGCCAATTGATTTTTAGTATCATTAAAAATTAATTCTATGTCCCCTTTTTGAACATGATCTCTTATAAAATGATGTTTGATTTCTATATGCTTAGATCTTGAATGTTGTATGGGAATTTTTGAAAGATTAATAGCACTTGTTTTATCATAGAGGATGGAAATTTTTGTGTACCTTAAAGAGTAATCCTCTAGTTGGTTCTTTATCCATAGTAATTGTGTGCAACATTGTGGAACTGATACATATTTAGCTTCTATAGTTTATAGAGCAATGGTACATTGTTTTTTGCATGACCAACTTATGAGAGATTTACCAAGAAATTGGCAAGCTCCACTTGTGCTATTCCTTTCAACTTTTCTCTAGAATAGTCAGCATCACAATAAGCTATGGGGTTAAGATTTGAGCATCTTTTATACCAGATTCCATGATTGGTTGTGCCAAAAAGGTATCTAAAAATCCTTTTTACTACAGTAAGATAAGATTCTTTAGGAGATGATTGAAACCTTGCACAATGACCGACTGTAAAGACTATGTCAGGTCTACTAGCTGTTAAGTACAACAAGGATCCAATCATCCCTCTGTACTCTTTATCAGATATCCGAGCCCATTCATCATCTTTGTGTAGTATGAAGGATGAGTGCTTAAGAGTTTCCATACTCTTTTCTAAACTCATGCTATATTTTTTTAGTAGATCCTTGGTGTACTTTTTTTGAGAGATAAAGATGCTAGTTTCTAGTTGTTTAATTTGTAAAGCAAGAAAGAATTTTAACTCTCCATCATACTTATCTGAAACTCACTTTGCATGAGGTTGGAGAATTCTTCACACATCCTTTCATTAGTGGATCCAAATATTATGTCATCAACATATATTTGTATAATTAATAGATCCTCTTTAAGAGTTTTCTTGAAGAGTGTGGTGTCAATCTCTCCTCTTACAAATCCATTTTCTTTTAGAAAAGAATTCAACCTCTCATACCTAGCTCGATGAGCTTGCTTTAATCCATAAAGAGTTTTTGAGAGTTTGAACACATGATTATACTTCTTTTCATCCACAAACCCTGGAGGTTGGTTAACATATACCTCCTTATTTAAGAAACCATTCAAAAAGGAACTTTTGACATCCATTTGGAATAGTTTGATACCTTTATGAGTAGCATAAGTTAGGAGAATTATAATTGCTTCAAGTCTTGCTATAGGTACGAATGTTTCATCATAATCAATTCCTTCTTGTTGGTTGTAACCTTATGCCACAAGTGTTGCTTTATTTCTGATGACCTCTCCATCCTCATTCAGTTTGTTTCTAAATATCCATTTAGTTCCAAAGATGGATTTGTCCAAAGGATGGGGCACAAGGTCCCATACTTTGTTACTTTCAAACTTAGACAGCTCCTCCATCATGGCATCAACCCATGATTTGTCACAAATTGCTTGATCAATCGTTTTGGGTTCAACTTATGATATCATGGCCATTTATCTTTTTCAATGGATACAAAACAAGATTCAGTAGGTAAATCATCTAGATATAGCTCATATATACCGGAGAAGAAAAGTCTACCCGAGGATGAATGTTTAACCTCTCATAGAGTAGGCTTAAAAATAACTTCAAATCCACTATCACATAATTGACTAATATTTAGCAAGTTATGTTTTAAACCATCCACATACTGAACATTTTCAATTTTGTAGAATTATTTTTACCAATAATACATGTACCTTTTAGTTGAGCTTTATCATTGTTACCATACGTGACTGATTCTCCATCCTTTATCTCCAAAGAAATAAAACAGTGCCTATCTCCTGTCATATGCCTTGAGCAACCACTGTCCAAGTACTAGGGCTTTCTTTTGTTGATCAGAGGATGAACCTATGTTAGAGTTTAAAAGTAACTTAGGTACCTATATAGAATTAGGTCCTTGTTGGTTAGTTTTTCTTCTTCTGAGGATTTTCCTTTTATGATAACAAATAGAACCATAGTGCCCATGTTTACCACATAATGAACATCCTTTCTTTATGTCGTCAGTTTTCTTCTTAGCATGACAGTTTTTAAAAGTATGTCCAAATTTTTTGCAAAAGGTGCATTTTGGCCTACCCTCTTGTTTTTTAGGCAGGAAAAAATTTACATATAATTTTTGTTGTTCCGAGAACTTTTAAATCCAATACCAGCTTTGTCAAAGATTCCAGATTGAGATCCCATTATCTTTTGAAGTGTTTTAGTGGATTTAACAAAGTTGGTAGTGTCATTTTTTAGTTCTTCAACCTCTATTTTCAGGATTTCATTTTCTGTGTCCTATTCTAGAAGATGAATTTTGACATTCTTTTTTTTTAAAAGTGTTTGTTGTTCAGATAATTTCTTATGAGATAATTATAAATCTAGAATGATTTTTTTTCTTCATATTTCTCATTCTTAGCTTGAAGTTTCTCATTGAGTTTCTTTATTTCATAAAGTTGATTTTTGAGAAAACCACATTGATAAGATAAAGTGTTTGAGTCATTTAAAAGATTGTCAAAATCTATTTGTAATTTTTCACAAGTAGGACATTGTTCTGAGATGATTGTCTTTTTAGTATCTGATTTTTCCATGAGACAGAGGTTAGCCTCTTCTTCATTCTCTTGCCCAGAGGATGACTCGTCATTGTCATCCCAAGTGATCATCATAGATTTATTTTTGTAGGGAAATCTTCTTGAGTTCCTTTAGTTTAGAGGACACTCAGTTTTGTAGTGTTCCATTTTGTTGCATCCAAAACAAGTTATCTGACTTTTGTCAGTTTTTTCTTTTTGAGGAGATCTTCTATCATCTCCTCTACGATTTATCATTCTATGAATTCTTCTGGAAATCAGAGCGAGTTCATCATCTTCCTCAAATAGAGTATACTCTCAGTTTTTCTCTTTTATGATATCTTCAGTCCTCTTGGAGGATGAACTTTCTATTTGGCTCGATTTTAGAGCAACCATTTTTCCTTTTTTACTATGTTTGTCTTTCAGCAACAATGATTCGTGAGCTCTTAGAGTTCCAACTAGAGTATATCATATTAGCCAAGTCTCCTGCTTCTGTGATGGCAGTTACCATTAGTCTCCATTCTTTTGGTAAACTTAATATTTTTGTTATCATCTCTTGAACAAAGTATACATTTCTAAGAGATCTCAAGTTGTTTACTATGATTGTTAACATTGAGAACATTTCATCAATTGTTTCCTCCTCCTTCATTTTGAATAGTTCGAAATCTCTTACTCCCATGTCAATCCTCGCTTCTTTTATGTGACATGATCCTTCAAGATGCATATTCAAAGTGTCCCATATTTCCATAGCGTTTTTGCATTCTTCAACTCTATCATATTTTTCCCTGCTCAAAGCACACGTTAGACTAAAATGAACTTTAGAGTTTAGGAGTACATTAGCATTTTCATCAGCCGTTCTCTATGCTTGAGGTTTCTCGTCAGAGGTTATATCTGTGTTGTTGGTTCTGATGACGTGATCCCCGTTTTTAACCACAAACAACATGTTGTTATCTTTTGATATGAGAAATAGTCTCATCTTACCTTTCCAATGGTAGTAATATGGTTCACCCAATAAAGTCTAAGTCGAGTTCTCACACACTTGTGGTTATTTACTGATGATCAAAATATGGAGGTATGTTGAATGATCCTCTTTAATGAATATACTTAGCTTTTGACATTTTTTCTTTTGATCTTTTTCTCTTACACGGCTAGATGTAATTTTCTAGAGAACCTTGCTCTAATGCCAATTGTTGTAGCTAAAATATCACTAGAAGGGGAAAAAGAGATATTAATGTTTAGTAAAATTTCTCACGTGTTTTGAATTTCTATCCTCTCTAAGAGGATGCAAATCTAAGGATAGAAATTTAAACCTTTAAATTTGAGCTGAATAAATGAAAGAGAAAATGTAGGGAATGCCACACAACTTTTATATTGGTTCACCCAATAAAGTCTAAGTCGAGTTCTCACACACTTGTGGTTATTTACTGATGATCAAACTGATTAACCTTTTATAGATGTTGATTACGCTTTGTGTATTCCTTAGCCTCACTAAGATTACAAACTTGTTTCTTACAAGTTCCAACTATTTTCAAGTGTAATTCATGGGGAAATTACAAAGTGATGTGAGTATGATGTTTCACTTTACTTAAACACTTTCTAAAAAGATATTTCAAAGATCTAGTGTAGGATTATATAAAGTATAAAGAGATGATGGAAATTGCTTTGGATAGCTTTAAGAAACTTGCTCTTTTTTTATGCAACATTGTTGTGTGTTAATGATGAAGAGCATGTTGTCTTTTATAGAGACTTTGAGATGCTCTTTCCAAGTGACAAATGCTTTATGACCGGTGGGGTCTTCAATAAAAAAGTCCAAGGTCTTTCCTCATATTTACGGGATTTCCATCCAGCTGTCCTTGGACTTGTTCAAGACATGTAAAAGCTACATCTTTGTCTTGTTAGCTACTTTCATTTTTGTAGGTTGATGTTGGGTTGTTTTCAGCATGTGAGAGAGATGTGTTGGGTCGCTTTCAATGATGTTGACCTTAGAACCATCCTCTAACCTAGTACAATCTGTCCTCTTACCTATTCAATCTACCTTGGAAACTTTGAAGCTTCATCCTCTTAGGAGGTCATGCTCTCGTATTCCAATCGTCCAGGTTTGAATCAGATTTTTCTCCTTTTTATCTTAATGATTAATAAAATGTTTTCTTATATGAATTCACTCAAAAGCACAATTTAGTCATTAACCACAATCATAATTTTTTAAATAATTTTGTTATTATTGAAACCATTTGAGAGAGATTTTGTCTGAACATAATAAACTGTTAAGTGAACTAGAAAACCGTATTTCCAAACAATTCATCTAAGGCTCGGTACGTACTGTAGTAGTCTTTGAAAGATAAATTAATTAATGTCAAAATATGAGGATTGTGAGGTTAAAATTTTAATTAGAAATGTTTATAAGGTATTGATTGATTTAATTTTCGATAATTATTTGGTATTTGATATTTAATATTGTTGTGATAGTAAATGTAGAATGAAATTATGTGCATATGTTTGATTGGACGAATTTATGTGATGTGATAATAAAAAATAGATGCATTGTATGACATATGTTTATGTTATGAGAATGATGGTGTTTGATTGATGATATTGATGTTACAAATTTGTAATGAGTTTAAATGAGGATCATTATTATGTATGATTAATGATGTTATAAAATTGTAGAATTACTGAATATTGATCTTAACGGAGTAGTCTAGGCTAATAAGGGGAGACAATTAATAAATTGAATTTGTGAAGTGGAGACAATTAATGGATGTGTTTTGAAAGTAATAATAATTTCTCTTAAATGATTTGATGCATATTAATGAGATAATTATGTTACTTGAGTGACTTTGATGTTATAATATGATACTATTTGCTCAAATATTATGATATATTGTAATATAATTATGATACGGTCTATTATGATTGTTTGCATGTTCTTCATACTTATATTATACTATCAACATGATTTCGAAACTCACCTCCTTCATTGTTCGTGTTTGACTGGTTTGGCCCTGCATTTGCAATATCGCAGTTATTACATGTTAATGAGTTTTGAAGTTCAAGTTTGGAAAAAACCCACTCTGATAAGTGATACCGGGAAGTAATTTTTGTAAATTGTATTTTATTTATTTAATTAAAAATAACTTTTTGTATGAAAAACTTATAAGTATTGCTAAGTTTTTGAAATTAAATTGAGAAATGTGATATCCTAAGTTAGTTATAAATTTTTTTATTTTCTTATAAACAAATTTTCTTATCCGCTGCGAATTTTCCTAATTATATTCTAGTACAAATTTATTATATACTTTATTTTGGAATTTAGGGTATCACACAGTGAGACTATCACGTCGTTCACAAACGCATACCATCTGCAAAAAAAAAAAAAATGGTCAAATTGAAGTCACCAATTAAATTTTGGAAAAAGCTCATTCATTGGTTCGCAAGCGACTCCCCACGACTATGGGTGACTTTTTTTTTACCATTAGTAGAGTTTTCGTACATCTGCTCATTTCAATCGGCCATAAAAGAAACACTTTTTGAGGCTCTTCGTAATGGACCACTGCCAAGCATTTGTGATATTGTTACATGAACCTCTAAAGTAATGGGACTAGATGAGCTACATTCACAACACCAGAACATGTTGAATGTCATTAAAGAAAACTTTTCTCCAGCGTAACTCTGCATGCGTTCCCAGGCAAACCTCCATAGACAGGATCGAACATTTCAAGAAGGCGACTAATATGGTTAAAACTTTTCCCTTATTGTAAACTCTCTGTTCGCGACCGTCAATCTCTAAAACTTGCCAATTGGTTTTTTGGGCCCTATCAGATCAAACATTTGGACTCTCTGTTACCAATTTTTGTTGCCTACAAATGCTTGTATCTAGGGCTGTGCGAAAAATCCGGTTATAAGGCTCAAATCCAAAACCGAATCCAAATCCATTTTAAAAATCCAGTTAAAAACATACGGTTATAATCTGTTTATTTATAAACCGGTTGGATAACCACTTATATTTTATATTTGGATTTGGTTTTTATCCACTACCAATATTTTGTTAATTTTGAGATTTATTTTATTTCGAAAAAATAAAAATTAAAAAAACTTTATTTTTCAGAAAAATTTTAAATTGAATTTTTTCTCAAAAAATTTGATGAGACAAATTTTAAAAAAATTTATCCAAAAAATCAATTTTTTTAAATAACCAATTTTTAAATAACCAATTTTCAAAATCGGTGCTTAATTATAAATCGGTTATTTAACCATAATCAATTTTACAATTGGTTTTATAACCGGTTTTAAACCAAATAATGGATTTGGTTATAAATCCAAATCCATATATTGGTTTTAAAATGGATATAGTTTGGTTTTTTAAAAAAACCAACCATGCACAACCCTACTTGTATCCATCTTATTGTTCATATATTGAAGCTAAAACCATTCAATGGATCTCCTTCTTCTATTACACCCTCTTTTCATGATTCAATTGGTGAAAATGTTGTCACACTTCAACCCTCTCAAGTTTTGAGAACTCGTACCATCAACATGAATTCTAATTCCAAGAAACAAGTTTTAATTTAAAGGGCCATTTTACCTACACTTGAAGCCACGTGGGAGGACTAGAATGCCTTGGCCCAAACATATCCACACTTGAACCTTGAGGAAAAGGTTCCCAGAATTGACAATTATACAACGATAGTTAGCTTTTGTACTCCCAATTAATCATATTATCCACATTTAAAACTTTTTTGGTTGAAATATCCAAAATATTCTTAACAGATCAAGTGAAAATCAAAATAGTTATACCCCGCAATTGATAAGTTTTGATTTTTTATTTATTGGATTTCCGGTAGTTATAAATGAACATTGAAAATTTTATTTTTTAAATTGCCGAGAGTATTCACCGGAAATTTTATTTTATTTTTTGGTAGTAATTTATAACTACCGGAAATTTCAAATTTCTGGTACAGACGTTGATCATTCTCGAGTTCGACCTCCTACACAAACAAATAGGAGAGCTATAGTTGAAAAAGAAGAAAGAGAAACGAAGAAATGCATGCGCATGAGTTTCAACAAAATCATGTGTTTGATGAAGAACAAGATCAACAACCCCAACAAGATCATGTGTTTGATGATGAACCACACCAGCCTGAAGAACCCATGTTTCTTGGAGGTCCTTATGATCTTTCTGTCCTTAAGGATTATGAGCATCATATTGCAATAAATGTGTAGAATGGACATGTTAGTAAATAATTTATTTTATTATATATTATAATATAACAAAATATTATAATATATTTATAGTATAGGTTATTACAAAGTTGATTTTATATTATAAGTTATTATGTGTTATTTTTAATTAAACAGGATAGACGTGCCTTAAAAGTTGTTTCAAATGGCAAAAAGCAAGACAAATTCATTGATATCAGATATGCATTACATTTTCAGATAGATCATTGGATTACTATATCTGGATTACGTCCTCTGAGAAGATGTAGTTTGCACATGATTGATAGTAATATGATATTTGCATTTGCTGAGAGATGGCACGTAGAGACTAGCTTATTTCACCAGCTATTTGGCGAAATTACTATTATTCTTTACAATGTTGGGGGTCTTTTGAGTATCTCATGTTGCATATCAGTTCTATGTCCTTTCAAATTCTTCCTGTATGTACTTGGTCGCTTGTAAATTTGATAGATATTAGTCACATTCTCCGTATCTCGATCTCTCAAAGATGACAAGATGTGTCTCGGTGCAACGTGATATTTTGTCAGCTCGTCAACATATTTCTTATCTTCTTCTTGTAAGCGTCCCATAAATGCATTATTCTCAAAAGTAGCTACTAACTCATGGTTGTGAAGTCCACACATTAAACTAATAATCCATCCTTCAATATTTTTCAATGGTCTCGATCTAAGTTTAAACGAACATCCACACCTTTTATTGAAGTATCTCTGTTATTTTTATTTGACTTATATTTTCCATCTCTATCACAACCAAGAATTACTTTTGACTTCCTTCCTCGTTTTTCGGTCTCTACGTCATATATTGTAATGATAACTACTACTCAATTTTGGTTGCGAAATATTACAAATACCTACCAGAAATTTGATTGCGAAATATTACATACCAAAAATTTGGTTGGGGGAGTGAGATTTTGAAATAATTTTTTTTACCACTCATGTGAATGAAATTTTTAAAAATAATATTAGATTTTTAATAAATTGGAGGTACAAAGTTTAATTCGGAGTACACAACCTAACTTTCTTATACAAGTGACAACTCGTGACAAAGTTTAATTCAGAGTACAAAGTTGTTGGATGAATATTATAGAAAATGACAACTCGTGATTATTCTTTAAATATTGTCATATGTCTTTAGTCAAACGATCAAGGCCCTATAAATAGTCAATTTTTAATGAAATAAAAGACACAAAAGTTATAATCCCAAAATTTCCCTCTAACATTTATCTGATTTCTCTTGATGTCTGTCTCTATTCGAAATAGCTAAAATCTTATTAACCTAGTACCATATTAATGACCCTTTGATATAAATAAATTCTTTTTACGGCCTTGCCTCAATTGGAAAAAGAAAGCACAAATTTGAATTTCCCACTTAATCACCACGTTTACTTCTCATCATTTTTTAAAGTTACAATTTATATAGAAAATAATGTCAAATGTGCTTATTATTCCTTGACCATGATTAATTAGAAAAATTCATCTCTCCTTGACTTGCTTCACACACACATCTCCCTAATTAAACAAAATATCATCTCTTTATATGATTTAAGAGTAACAGAATGATCCTTAATTACTACCAAGTCATAACAATTCCGATATATTTCATAAGGCCAAGAAATCCTACCCACTCATGCCAATCTCCCTATGTCCTTGACTAAAGAGCACAAAATGACTTCTTCAATAAGCACAACATAGAAAGAAAACACTACCCCTACTTTAGACCACATCAATCCTCATCACCTCAAGGATTGTTACAATCTCATTCTCTGGCCTTGACACCTAATTTTGTTTGTACGTTTATCAATATTCACAAAAAAATTAATAATATTTTTGATCTTTTTATCCTAACTTTCTATTTTTTATTTATTTATTCAATATATAATTTTTATTTAAGTTTTTGTATGATATTCACTTGTTAATTAAAACAGATATATGTTAGGCTTTTATTTATTTACTTTTACTATCTTTTTAATCTAATAATAACATGGTAATAAAAATTTAATTCAAAACTTTTTATTTTATTTAATAAAAAAAATCAAAATTAAATATAAAACTAATAAATATGAGATGTTTTGGAGTAAATTAACTATAAATGATTTTTATTTAATATGATTTTTTGGAATTTGAACAAATTTTTTAAAATAAACTAAAACTTGATGGTTTCTTAAAAAGGGTTCAATTTAATTTATGGTTTCTTAAAACGGTTAAAAAATCATACCTTAATTAAACAATTATGGTAGGTTTTTTAAAACACTAGAAATTAATGGGAAATATTGTTTGTTAAAATTTTTTGGAAAGATAATTTTTTTATTATGCTTCATTTTGTATAAACATTATGCAATATATTATTAATTATCTTAGATCAAAACTTTCTTTAAGATCGATTATAAAAAATGTCAAACAACATGAAAACCTTTCTTTAAACTGCATACTATCTATTAAAATACAAGTGTATACGTGTGCTTAAAAAGTATGATGGTTCACAAGTTAGAATAGAAGTTAGTAAAACATTACTTGTTTGATCCAATTCATGAACAACAATGACAAGTACAAAAACCAGAAAATGAAAAACAAAACATGCATAAAATTATATTTGCACTATATATAGCAGTATGTATTCACCAAACTCAATATAAAAATATATTTTCCAAAGCAAACAAGTGAGGATCAATAAGTATAAGTATAATTATGTCTAATTAAATTGTTGTATAAATCTAATTGTTCTAATTAAGTACCATACACAACCTATAACCTAAAAATAATTTATTTATTCATTTATTTAATTTAAGTCTTTTATTTTATTTTTCTTCTTAGTAGATGTTTAACTTTAAAAATTGTTAATTATAATGTATAGGCTTTTCTTAGTTATATTACAGAATATTGATATCCTCCAACGTCGTAGTTGGATGTATAATAGGTTAGATCCTAGTTGAAAGGGGTATATTGATGCATTTCTAAAAGGGTTAAATAATTTTGTGTCTTTTGCAATCCAACAACTAGACATATCAAATAGAGAAATTAGATGTCCTTGTTCTGTTTGCAAAAACATTGATTTCTTAGACTTTAAAGTGGTTAAGGTTCATATTTTAAGAAAGGGGTTTAAACCTGATTATTGACATTGGACATCTCATGGAGAAAGTGATCCAGAGTTGCATGTAGAAATTAAAAAGAAAAATTATGCACAAGAGTGACATAACAATCATTTTAATAGATTTGAGAGCATGGTTTATGATGCTATTATACCACAATATCAAATGCATTGTGATGAAGAATTGGAGGAGTCTCTAAATATAGATAATCAAAAGTTTTATGATTTACTAATTACAACTTTAAAGCCATTGTGGTCGGGATGCAACGATTACATTAAATTGTCTTTTACTGTTAGATTGTTGGCAATTAAATCAAAGGGAAATATTTCTCAACGATCTTTTATTCAAACAATGGCACTCATGAAGGAGACACATCTTCCAGATAATATGGTTCCTATAGATTATTATAGGACCAAGAATATAGTTTCAAAGCTTGGTCTCATTGCGAAAAAAATAGATTATAATATAAATAGTTGCATGTTATTCTACATTGATGAATGTAAACAATTAAAAGAGTGCAAGTTTTATAATGCACCTCGTTATGAGAAAGAAAAAAAAGGATTGGTAGGGATACATTCAAAGAGATACCTATAATAGATGAGAACCAAACATAAGAGATTATATTCTTCGATGAGCTCAACTCCACATATGAGATGGCACTATGAAAATAGATGAGAACCAAGAATGATGTGTCATCCATCATATGTAGAGGTTTGGAAACATTTTGATCAAATTTATCATGAATTTACTGTTGAACCGAGGAATGTAAGGTTGGGATTATATACCTAAGGATTTACACCATTTAATCATACAACCTCACCTTATTCATTCTGGTAGGTAATTGTCACTCCTTACAATCTTCCTCCAAAACGATGCATGAAAACTCCCAACATGTTTCTCACTTTTATTATTCTTGGACCACATAATCCAAAGAGCAAGATACATGTGTATTTGCAACCTTTGATAGATGAGCTCAAATTTTTATGGAATGAATGAGTGCTTATATATGATATTTTCAAGAAATCGAATTTTATAATGAAAGCTCCATTAATGTGGACTATTAATGATTTTCCTACATATGAAATGTTGTTTGGTTGGAGTACAACAGGGAAATTAGCATGCCCATATTGCACAAGTCAATCCAAAGCTTTTTTCTTGAAACATGGTAGTAAATGTTTTTGGTTTGATTCTCATCGTCAATTTTTGCCTATGGATCATGAATTTCAAAGAAATAAGGATGCAATTTACAAGAATCGAATAGAAAAGTCTCAACCTCCACAACGGTTAACTCGGGATGATGTGTGAGAAGAAGTTTTTCTCCCTAAAATAATCGAGGTTGATCCATGTATATGTGATGGATTTGGTGTGTTTCATAATTGGAAAAAATAAAGTGGGTACAAAAACATGAATTTGAAGAAATGAGAAATGAAAGAGATCAACTTCGAGAGGAATTGACTAATACAAACAGAGTAGTTGAGTGCAACAACCACTTGATAAAACAACTGATGAAAAACTTGAACTTTATACCCATGCCATATACTAGAGATCAAATTCATGAAACACGCGCAACCATCAAAGAAACAATTTTTGTCTCAAATTCATCTCCATCAATTCCTTCCCATTTGAAACAATCTCAACCTCTATCCCACACAAAATCGGCCACTGAATCCATTTTTGGAATCAATTTTATCGATCATGGTTTTTTTTTAATCAGAAACAGATGCATTATGTAAGACCCTTAGATTTTAAATTCTAAATTATGCAAATTTTAGTGTGTTTTGTGTTGAATTGTTGAGGCATTTAGCCAATTTTATTTAATTTTGTGAATTAAATATAAAAAATATATTTTATTAGAATTGATAATATGTTTAATATTTATATATATATATATATATATATATTTTAATATATATTTTGAGACCCGATTAGAGTTATTTATCGAAGAATAATTTAATTATGTTACGAATAATTTAATATTGGCCATATTTTTTTAAATGTCACTTATTGCTAAAAAAACAAATTATCTGTCAATTGAGTTGCGATGAAAGTAGATATTTTTTTGAAAAAATAATTAGAAAAGAGATGTGTGTAAGAGTTGTTAGATATTTGTTAGTTTAGTTTTAATTATAATATATATATATATATATATATATATATATATAATGTAGTAAGTTAGTATATTATATATATATATATATGTGTGTGTGTGTATGGAACGAACAGAGAAAAAATATATTTCGTGAAGCCACGCCTTCTCCAACTTTCTTTTCTTTCTTTGTTTCAAGAAAAACACAGAGACCAAGTGATGGTAGAAAACCAAAACCATAAAATACAAATCCTTATTTATTTACTAGATCTAAGTTTCCATTCGAAAAGTGACAGAAGAGAAAGTTGCTCATTTTCACGTTGCGGTGCTAGTGAGCTAGATTTCGAAGCGACGTCACAAACGTAAATTTTACCAGAATTAATTGTGGCGCCGTAATCGGTTGTTAAAAGCACAATGGAGGTAAGGGTTCCTTCCAAACTTTTAGTTTGCATTTAGGATATTATTTGTGATTTTGTGGAAAAGAAATTTGATGTATTTGAGGTGTGATTTTGTGAAATATGAGTTTAACTAGTTTATGTGTGAATTTGTTGAAATTGAATTTAGTTTGTTTTGAGGTGTGTTGTGTAGTGATTAATGTTGGGTATAGATTGTATGTTCATAATTAATATTATGAATTTTTTTTCTGATGCGATTTATGTGTAGTGATTATATTTGATGTAGTTGATTTAGATAATGAGTTATTTTCAAATAAATGAGTTTGAACTGAAGTTGAAATTTTACGAAAACTTTAGAATTGTTAAAGTTGTGAAAAAATGTTCAAATTTTAACTAAGTTAAAGAGTTTGAGCAAAAAAATAGATTGAAATTAAAAATGGTTAGAGTTTAAAATGTTACTCTTTTAATTACTCTTTGATTGAGTTTAAAAAGAAAAAAGTTTAGAGTATTTTATTAACTCAAAAATTTCGGTGCTTTAATAGTAGAGTGTGTATGTGAAATTTGGACAGTATTTGTTTTATTTATTTATAAGTAAATAATATAGATTATTTGGATTTAAAAGTTTGGTGTGTGAGAAAGATTTAATTTTAGGAATTTTGTTGTGTGTGGATTAATTTTATTGTGAACAAATTGTTATAAATATTGATGTTTATTTAGTTAGCTCCTTGAGTCTCGAAAAGGAATCGAGACCGTTGGCATCGAGTTAGTGTAACACCCTAATTTATTGTTATACCTTAATTTATTATTATTATTATTATTATTATAAAGTAGTGATATTTTTTATACATGTGTTTCTTGTGATGTAATAATCTTTTTACGTGTATTTTGTTGTCTTTGTAGTTATGTAAATTAAAATCATTGATAATTGATATTAGACCTATTTATTTTATTTAAAATAATAATAATATATACGGATTGCTATCATATTAAGCCTCATATTTTAGTATTGTTGTTGTTATCTAGACCTTTATTATTTAAATTTCTTTTTATGTAAGTATATAAATATAAAATAACTATATTAATTATTTATTAAATACAATAATGATGATGATGCCGTCATTAAATTTAATACTCCATATAACAACCTAATAATTTATATTAATAGCCTAAGTAATAAATTGAATTCACCATAAACGAAATTAACGGATCTAAATTAATTCTGAATTTGTGATATATATAACACCCTAAATATTTAATCAATAAATAATAGTAAATTATAATAAATTATATTATATGTGTATTCTATGTGGTGTGATAATTTTCTATGTATTTTTTTTATCCTAATAATTTATTTAAATTATTAATATTAACTATAATTGACTTACAAAAAAATAAATATATATATATATATATAATAATAATATAAGGAGTGAATTTACGTTGTTACATTAGTTGTTACCTTTAGCTCTAATAAAATAGGATAATAATAATAATAATAATAATAATAATAATAATTATAATAATTATAATTATAATTATAATTATTATCATAGTAGTAATAACCTAGGCTGAAACTAGGTATATATATATATATATAGAAGAACAGAGGTTAACGGAGCCGCATTAGGAATGATTAGTAGCCGCCTTGCATCATCACAAAAGTCATAAAATAATTCTTCCACTCTATACCTTGATCAAAAGCCATCTTGCATCATCACTAAAAGCATAAAGCATTCTTCCTCTCTGCACCTTGAACACAAGCCGCCTAGCATCATCACCATAACCATAAGGTATTATTCCTCTCTGTATATTGATCGAAACATGTAGTAATGATAGGCAGATTTTTTATAGTGTCAATATGAATATTCCCTTTTAATTATAATAGCAATTTTCTTCCAATTATATTCTTGAAGCAATGTTTTTAGAAATTTAGCAGTGACAGCAAACAACAATTTAGGTGCATTGCTTTAACTTCTTAATTACATCATAGTCTCATACATCCTTTGTAAATGGTTGATATCATGTAATGTAAACAAAAAAAAAATGTATGCTGATTGTAAGTGGTTGATATCCTTTGTAAATGGTTTATAGTTTTGTTGTGTTTGAATTAAAAAAAAAATGTATGCTGATTTAGTCTAAAGTTGATTACTTCTCTCTTGAAATTTGAATAGCATACATTATCTATTATTTATATAGAAGCCAATTTGAATAGCATGTATTATCTGTTATTTATATAGAAGCCAAATAAATGGTACATTCACACAGAATGCCAAAAAAAATTGTAATGTTTATATACGCATTAGTAGCAGTTCTCTATCCACTATGCCTTATTTATTTTATTATTTATTTTATTAATTATTTATTTATAACTTATTTTATTACTTAATTATTTATTTATTTATTCATTTATTTATTTATTTATTTATTATTTTATTATTTATTTATTTTATTTTATTATTTATTAATTATTTATTCATTTGGTTATTTATTTATTTTATTTTATTATTTATTTATTCGTTATTAATTTATTTATTATTTATTTTATTAATTATTTATTCACTTATTTAT
>JBBPBS010000451.1:190463-224634 GCA_037974835.1 Cicer judaicum
TTATTACTTATTATTTATTATTTATTTTATTATTTATTTATTTATTTAATCATCTATTTATTGATTTATTATTTATTTTAATATTTATTTATTCATTTACTTATTTATTTATTATTTATTTATTTATTTACTTATTAACATATTTACTTATTTATTTATTTATTTACTTATTTCTTTATTATTTCTTTATTCATTTACTTATTTATTTATTTTATTTATTATTTTATTATTTATTCATTTACTTATTTGTTTATTTATTATTTATTTTATTTATTCATTTACTTATTCGTTTATTTATTATTTATTTATTTTTTTGTTTATTTATTCATTTATTCATAGTAAGTAATTTATTTGTATTTGGTGGTTGTGTGGCTATAATTCCCTTGCGGACTATTAGAGACGACGATCGATAAAGAAATGATTCGTTAGCAGATCAGATTCATTGGACGAAATCTTCAGTCGAGGTAAGGGGTGAGATAAGGTTCGGTTTTATGAGTATAAAATAACACGAGTTGAACGAGAATACTGAAATTCCCATATGTTCATTCGAGGCTTACTACGTACGGTTGAGCCCTATTGAGTAATAATAATTAATTAATAATATACGAATGGTAATAGTGAGGACTAAAATATAATTTAAAAACCTATAGAATTGTGTGAATTAATTTATATTAAGATTGTGTGTTATTTGATTTTATGAAACATATAGTAATTGTTATTGTATGAATGATATATATTTGAGTGTTCTTGTCTACTTGATTGAAATTCTGATATTACTTGAAAATGCACCTAATTGATTCCTTATTATGTGATTGATGAGACTGGATTGTGTATTGTGAGTAGTGTAAATCAAATATTGGGATTTTATGTGATTGATTGATATAACTATATATATAATGATGAATATTGTGAAGTTAAACTGAAACATATTGAATTGTGATGATCATTGAATTGTGATGATCGAGTAAGTTTAAGATATGTGTTATAGATTTTGGAGATAAGATTATTTTGTCATCATATACGGAGGGTTTGACAAACCTAGTGATTCGGGGAAGTACAACTGAATAAGCCTGATCGTGGAGGGCTACAGTCGAACTGTAAGGTAAGACTGATAGACCTTGGGGGTACATCTAGTGGGGAATTCCTAAGTGGATTAGTGGGTTATTCTCTAAGGTCGGGAACTACCGTGCAACACAAGAGTACCCCGACTGTCGCGTATATGTGTCTCGGGTTGAGTTGAGGGGATCTATGAGGACTTGGCCATTTATGAATTGTCCGTCCACTCTTGTAGTGGCATAGTATCAGGCCTCCTAACCAAGTACTTTAGAGTAGAATGGTACCAAATGATGAAGAAGTATAGAGTATAGGACATGCATAGCATTTCATCCTTGTGACTGTTTGATTGTGATTGAATTAGATTAACCTTTGATATGATGTTCTTGAATGTTTCTCTTTATTTGTGTTGTTTTAACTACTTGCGTGTTCTCCTCGTTTATCTTATACTATTACATAATTTTGAAACTCACCCCTCGTTTGCTTGAATACTTCATCGAAACATACTAATAGTACTGGTCTGTGATAGGCAATACGTTTACGATTTACATTTTTTAGTAAATCTTGCTAACCTGTGCTAGGTGGCACCTCGATAACTGGTTTGTGATAGGCGGTACAATTATGATTTACGACCCTTCGAGGAGGGTTTTATTTGGAATTCCGGATATTCATGCATTTTGGCATATACGCATTGCATTACAGTGCTTGACACATGAGTCATGTTTGTTATACTATGATGATTGTATATACATATTCGGTTGTTGTTGTGATTTGTCGTAAATGCTTAGAGGTGTGAAGTTGAGTTGATTAAGTTTTGATGTACTTATGTGTTCATAATTGATATTATCAATATTCGATGTGTGATTGAGGTGTGAATTTGTGGAGATTAATTTGGTGTTAATTATGTGTTCATAATTGATAGTATTAATGTTTGAAGTATTGATTGATTCAAAGCCATTTTAGAACTGAACATCTGTATTTTCTCAGTTGTATTCGGCTACAACAATGGAGTTTGTTAAAACTTCATTTTTCAACTTGGATTATGCTTGTTTGATATATGAAAACCCTTTCGATGAGTATGCTAAGTTGAAAGGTTATTTTGTGCATTTGAAATTTAAATGCTATGTGATATTTGTTAATTTCAGTTGGTGATCGTTTACAATTATTGTGGAAATCTGGGCTTTGCCCTTAGATGAGAACCAGGATCTTCCCACTGGTTAGTATATTATAGATGGGGAGGTAGTTGGACACACCTTACTGGAGCTATGTTAGGAGGATCTTGCGGGGCGTATGGAGATCCCTCAGGTCGTATAGTTTTTGTAGTATGATCAGATTAGATGGTTGTATAGGGGCTAGAGGTCTTTCTTTTGTGGATGTATTTGTTGTATGTTGGAAGATTGTACCTATACTAATATTGTCAGCTTGACTTTTATTTTGATGGGTCCATGTACCACTTTTCGATGTGACGTGGGGGGGTTAAAATTCTTGGGACATTGCTTTTGTATAGGTCTGTCGAGAATACCTCAGGGATATGAGCTATGTCTGGTAAGCCTCACAACCTCGGCGTATTTTGATGTTTGAATACTTTGGATTTTTATTTCAAAAACTATTCCGCTGCTTGTAAATATTTGTTGACTTTGTCGTTATGTTACGACTTAAATATTTATCCAAAAGTATTTATTTATTTTATTTCTGAAATTATTTATTGTGTTAAAAAAAATGGGCAGTTACACATTCCTTCCTTCGGTGAGCTATTTTTGATTAATTCCAATCACCACATATTTCGTCTAAAAATGCTGACATCGTTTTTGGATTCCTCTAGTCGAAATCTTCAAGAAGCGCTACTCATTAGTATGTTTCGATGAAGTTGATGTCGGACCCTTCTGGCGCTTCGACGAGTCAGTGAGACTTTTTCTGCAACTTTTCTTGTTGTTTTGACTATATTTTTGCCCCTAAAATTATTATTAATTATTTAACATTTATTTTTTATGTTTCCATATAATTTATCAGTCACGTCACAACGATTTTGTGAACTCGTCGTTTATTATGAATCGCTCGTTGTACGTTCTTGATTTGCAATAGATGTTGAAAATTTCCATTGATTTTTGTGTTTGAGAAAGCATCTAAATAAGATAAGAGGTGAGAGAGCGTTTGAATTCATGATTATAATATATTATGAGATGAACGGGAAAATCATATTTTCCAACGATTCATTAGGGGCTCGCTACACAAAGTAGTAGCCCTTTGAGGGATAAATTAATTAATGTGCAAATATGAAAATTGTGAAATTATAATATAGAATATAAATATTTGTAAGGTGGTGATTGATTTAATTTCTTTAAATCTGTGGTATTTGATATTATTGTGATATTGGGTGTCGAATGAATTTTATGTATATGTTTGACTAGATGAGTTAATGTGATGTGAAAATAAAATTGGGATGCATTGTGATAATTTTATGTGATGATGATGTATGATTAATAATTGTGATGCTATAAATTTGTGATGAGTTTATGTGATGATGATGACGTGTGATTAATGATAGTGATGTTATAAATTTGCGATGAGAATATTGAATTAACCCCATAATGGATGAAATAATGGTGATTCCAATTTGTGTTTGATGTGACAGTCTTAATGGAGTATCATAGGACAACGAGGGGAGAAAATAAATATTGAGAATTTGTGAAGTGGAGATTATTTTGTCATCAAGGTAGGGCCTGACATGCCTAATGATTCTAGGGTAGTACAATTGAATGAGCATAATCGTGATGGTCTGTTATTGAGCCTTAAGGAAATATTGTTAGACCTTGAAGGTATTCGGATGGGGAATTCCTAGGTGACTTGGAGGTAACACTCCAAATGTCGGGAGCTACCATGCAACACATGTTTAACTCGACTGTCGCGTATATGTAACTCCACAAAGATGGTAGAATAGTATCAAGCCTCCTAACCAAGTACGTCAGAGTTAGAGTGCTATCACATTGTGTAGTAGAGTCTAAGCTCATGCATAATATTGCATTTTGTGTGTGATTGTTTTGCTGTGATTAATATGTATCGTGTGTGATAATTTCTCTTGGATGATGTGACAATATCACGATATATTGATTTTATAAGGTAATTTTTTTCTTTGTAGAATATTTGTGTAATGATACAGTTTATATATGATTAATTGCATATTCTTTTTACTTATATTATACTATTAACGTGACTTCAAAACTTAATTCATTTGTTGTTTGTGTTTGAGTGACTAGGTCATGTGTTTGCGAAATCGCAGTTATTACAGATTAATGAGTCTTGAAGTTCAAGTTTATGACAAAACCCACCTTTTTGTTCTTTAACATTTTATTGAAATTGTTATCATTAGTTACAACAATAAATTTCTTTTAATCAATCAAACTCATAACTTTACATGCAAACTCAAAATCAAGTTTATATGATCATCAAGAGTTGAGTTCTTTAAATTATAATTAAAAAAAAAAAATATGATCAAGCTATAGTAACCCCATGCAAGGACTAAATATTCAAACATTGAAAGTTCTGAAAAAGTTTTTAATTGATACTATTCCAAGACCTACAACCGTTCTAGTTTCTATTCATCCAAGTTTTTTATAATTATTACGTCAAATCCTAATTTAGTTTAGGTCACATCCTGTTACTTATATCATATCCCCCACTAAGTTAACCATCTCATTTCTGTGTAAATTTTGTCTCTAGACCATTTTACTCCTATCGAATTTTTTTACTGTTAAATAGTAAAGATTACGACTCTTATTAACTAAAAAATATTCTTTGCCAAATAATTATTCTTCACTGGGAAAAATTATCTAACTATTCCAATCAACCAAAAATATTTATAGGAATTCTCAATTTAATTTATTATTGAATTATCAATTTATTTAAAAATTAAATAACAAAACAAATTTTTTTAAAAACAATCAACACATTTATGTTTTTTTATCAAATAATTATGTAACTTTGATTTTTTCATCGCAATAGAAGATACGTAGGAGCAAGATCAGAGGCGGAGCTTGCTTAGGAAAAGGGGGCCACGACCACCCCAAAAATTTTTTTTTTTTTATAAATATAATGACAAATATGCCCATATCAAAACTAAATAATTACAAGAATACCTAAACCTAATTTTATTTTCTCTTTCTTCCATCCAGCCTTCCTCTCTCCCTCTCTCCCTCTTGCAGTCACGAATCGGTCTCGCCTTCCTCTCCGTTCCTGTCGCCAGTCGTCGCGCATTCCTCTCGTCAGTCATGAATCCAGCCTTCATCAAAATTATTTGGTTAGTGTTGATTAGTGTTCGTTGCGGCCCTTTCTAAAACCTGATATCAATAGGTTTTTTGTTGGTTAGTGTTGATTTTTGTTAGGTTTGATTTTTGTTAGCATGAAATTTAAAGCTTATATTGTTATTGTTGAGTTTGGAGCTTTGATTTGAAGTTTGGAATTATGATTTGGAGTTTTAATTTGACGTTAGTGTTGATTTTTTTTAGAGTTTTTTTGTTGCACATAAGGTGTTTGATTTTATGTCAATATAAAGTGTTTGAGTTTTTTTGTCGCACATAAGGTGTTTGATTTTATGTCAATATGAAGTGTTTGAGTTTTTTTGTCGCACATAAGGTGTTTGATTTTATATTCATATAAAGTGTTTGAGTTTTTTTGTTGCATATAAGATGTTTGAGTTTTATTACATTTTTGTTTGAGTTTTTTTGTCCATATAAAGTGTTTTAGTTATTTTTTTTGTTGAATATAAGATGTTTTATGTTTATTATATTGATTGATTTAGATAAGTTCGTGAGAATGAAAACGAGTAAAAGAATTGATTCTTTTTTATTACAACTTAATTATTTGCTATATAATATTATTTATATATTTAATTTATATATTATATTTTTATGTCAGCCACCCCAGACTTTTCGGTCAAGCTCCGCCACTGAGCAAGATCACACTTTTGTCAAACACAATAATAATTTTTTTTCTCTTTTTTAAGCACACTTTTCTTTCAAAATTACATTCATAAAAAACAAATTATATTTGCATTTAAATACTAATAAGAATTAAATATATTTAAATTAACATTAATTTTGCACAATCCATTATAGATAACTGTTTTTTAACATATTTTACAGAATATTAATTAATACCTTTCTTGAATATAATCGACTCCAAAACTCTTAATAAGTTTCAAATACTATTATTTTTTGTTTTTTTAAGGGTTGCATAATGTTTTCCATGTTTAAGAGTTTCATTATATTTTATCTTCAAAATATAACATTATTCAAAAAAAAATTATTATCTAAATTTTTTTCTAATACATTAATAAGGAAAAAGTGAACACAACCTATGTGTAAACTTACATGTCATCCAAAGTTAACTTTTTTTTTAACAAAATATGAATAACAAACAAAATAAATAAATATATGAGAAACCATCAACACTAATCACCAGATTAAGTATGTAAGTAAATGTCTTTATCACTACAACTTAGTCACCATCTTACCACTATCAATGTCTAAAGATGCTAAAAATCAATTTTAATAAGTCTAATACCATTGTTAAAGATTGCTTAAAATGTTTCTTTTATCAACTTTTAGAGTTATCTTAAACATTTTAAATGTCATATTTGAATTTTAAAATTTTGGTCGCTAATAAAAAGAAAGTGCAATTTAAATAATTAAGAAAATGGTCAAAAAAAATTAATCATTATAAAAAAATTATCAATTTTTTATTTCTTAAAAAAAATTTATTCACCTCTGGTCTCTATGTTGAAATTTTTTAGTATAAAAATAAATTTTTAATTACTATGAAATTAAAATAAAGACTAGAAGTGAATAAAAAATTTATACAACTAAACCTAAAAGGTTGTAATTTTGTAGAAATTTAAAATATATTTAACAAAAAAAATTCACCTATATTTTATTATTTGATAAAAATAATTTGGGACCATCACCAATTAGGATATGTGCTATTGGACTGCTTGCAGAATAGAATAGTCTGATGTGATCACTTTATTGACCTCAATCCACATTTGATGGGCTAAAAATTTCATTATTATTAAGGCTTATGAATCCACTTTTTCAAACACATTTTAGATAAAATTTGTTTGATTTTTTTCTAAAAAATAAAATCTTTCTGATAGTAAATGATTCCCAATTGTTTTTTTTTTAAAAGAAAAATAATTTTTTTTAAATTGTCTCACAATTTCTTGATTAAAAATTAATTGTTTCTAAGAAAAAATGTTTTAGATCTTTTTCAATATTTTTCCTAAAACGATAAATTTTGAAAATATTAATGGTTTATTTTACACGGTAGGCTAAGAATAAAAGCAGATTATAGTCACTTCAAATTTTATACTTGGATGAAAGTGGAGATAAAGTTTATACTTGGTTTATTTTGGCATATAAATAGTTTGAAGTTAATTCTTACGGCCCAAAGATCTGAAATTAATGGTGCATTTGTTATCTTTGGTATTTTACAAATAAACTAATCGCTGCAACTATTTGACGAGGTTTAACCTACATCTGTATACAAGGAGATAAAAAGATATATGGTGACACTCAGACTTTTAATCAACTATAATTACTTTTAGCTACATGTAAGGTGTTTAAATAATATTGAAATCTGCAACAAAAAGTAATCAATAAAACAGAAAAATATTAATTGAAAAAGAAAAAAACTAAAACGAAGAACGTTCCGGTTTTTTTGCTTAAAACAGATAACGTTCTGGACATAACTGAAATACCAGAAAAACATGAAAATAGAGAACGTTCTTGATTTTCTGCTGAAAATAAATAATGTTCTGAAAAAAAATTTCACTATCAAATTAAACGAAAATTAAAGAAAGATAAGGGAAAAAAAACCCAGATTAACATGTTCAGTCTCAATTGAGGAGACCTATGTCACGGGCAAGCAAGCAAAATTAATCCACTATTAATGATTGAACTTTACAAGATAAATGTCTTCTTAAGATTGATCTCCTAATATCTATCATTGTTTATGAACCAACAATACTAACATTTTCACTCAATTTTTCTTTCTCTCCCTTTAATCTTATTTCTCTAATTTTCTATGAATCACGATTTGCTTATGCCTCTATTTCTCACAACCAACATTGTTACAACAATATACAAGTTGCTACAATGTTACAACTATTTATAGTATACAAAAGCAAACAAACTTTACTAACTATAATTACCTTGTTATAACTAACTTGGTCAAAGATAGTTATAATAACTACTAAAGTTTAATCAAATTTAGTTAGATGATTTGAGGCACGTATTCATATAAGGTGTCATATATTCTCATTTAATATGAATACATCATGTTAACTTAAAAAAAAACTCAAATACTCACCCAAATATTCACCTATTCACCCAAAACATATTCACCTATATTCACCCCAAATTTTATAATAAATATTTTCTTCATGAAATAGGATTTTCGATAATTAATTTGGTGTTAAAATTATTTTAGAATATATCTGAATAAATCTTGTGACTAATTTTCGTTATATGAGTGTTTTCTATGATATGCTAATTTTTTATTTATTTGACTAATTAAGTGATATAAATAATAAATATTATATTTTATTATTTTATAAATTTTTCTATAAATAATAGTATTTTAGTGTAAATATTTTAAAGAATAAGAATTTAGGCTACTCTACATGTATACATGTGTTTGTAATTAATATAATATTTTCTTGTATATTTGATTGATGTTAAGTGTTGACGTAATTATATTTAATTATTAATAAATATATGTTATTTTAATTATTTATTTTACATATACTTATCTTGATATATTAGTAATTTTAATATTGATTTTCTTTATTTTTATATAGTTGCTATTGTATGAGAATTTTATACATATTTATTTTGATTTAGTAAGTTATATAAATTGTTGATGTTATATTTATTTATTTTATCATTTTGACTATTCTATAAAGATGTTGTATTTTTATGTGACTATTTTGAAAAATGTTATAGTAATAATTATATTTATTATTTTGAATATGAAGGTTTTAGTTTATCTATGTTAAGGATAAATAATATTATGTTAAAATAAATATTCTAGAGAAAAGTTTCTAAAAAAGTAAAATAAATTATTTATTTATTAAGGGGTTTTATTAATACTAGAAAATGAATTTTGAACCAGACAAATATTTGCACCCCTATTTTTTTACTTCTGTATATTAATTTGGGCTATTATTGATTGGACTTTTCCATTCTACACCTGCAAGTTACTCATTACACCCCTATTTCTGCAGTTTTTTCTCGTCGTTTTGACTCAATTTTTATTCCTAAAATTATTATTAATTATTTAAAATTTAATTTTAAACTCAGCATAATTTATCAGTCAAGTCTCAACAATTTTGTGAACTCGTCGTTTATTTAGATTCGCTCGTTGTGCGTTGTTGATCTACAGTTGCTGTAGAAAATTTCCATTGATTTATATGTTTGAGCAGATTAATGCTATAGAAGATGCTTGAATTAAAAAATGAAATTAGGATCTATACAATATAATAAAGCAAATATGATACTTTGACAAGTATAAAATTTCTATTAATATAAATAACCATGTGCATATTTTTTTAAAGAAAAAAAATAAACTTCAATTACATCACGATTTGACATAATGTGTTAGTTGAGAATTTAGTGTCCAATTAAAAAATAAGAAGAATGAATTAAAAATAAAATACAATCAATTACAAAATATGACAATTTTTTTGAAAATAATGATTAATAAAAATAACCACATCATTGTACAAATTTTTTTTGAAAGAAAAAAATAAAATTTTCATTACATCACGATTTGACATAATATGTTCATTAGAAATTTAATAGCCACTTAAAAAATAAGAAAAATTAATTAAAAATAAAATACAATCAATTACCAACTACACCATCACTTGATTGTATCTTGTTTCAGAAGCTTCATAGTATTTGTTAAATGTATTAATGAATTGCTTCGATTACAATTATAGAAAAATAGAGTTTAAATTCTCACTAAAAATACTATAACACAATATCTTCGCCTAAATAAATAATAATATTTCTCCTTCTAAACGTAAAAAATAAACTGTAGCATTAAAAAGAAATTGAAGATAGAAAATTCTTCCATCAATAATTCTTCTTGGCTTTGGTTCCACTTTTGCTTGTGGTGTTGACCGCGTCCTGATTCATTGTATCTTGACGACACTTCTGTGAACAAAACGAATTATCCCTACAAAATAAATTAAATTAAAACTTTGATAAGAAAACACTCCAACAAAGGATTAAATATAAAATAAGGATTTACATGTTAAAGAGAATAATATTTTAGGAATGAATTTGTGAATTTATTTTTTGAATTATAATGAAAGTTAATGTTAAATTTTTCATAATTACGGTATATACTCTCGATAATATAAATAAAATCAAGATACAAAAATTGTGTATTTAATCTTAATTTTATTCAAATTACCCAAATCACCTAACTTATGAACCTAATCCGTGCAAATTATACAAACATTCCTTGTCTAACAAATCAACAAATTAAAAACATCTATTCATATTTTTTAATGGAGTTCATAATAATACTAATAAATAAATTGAAAAGTCAAAAAGAATAAACTATTAAGCAATAGAAGTTACCTATACATGTAGACGTTAGTACCATGTCCGATGCAACTTTTACATAGAAAACAAGTGACTGTATTAAATTCTGAAGTTAACTTTGACATGATTATTATTTTCTTCGTAGAAAGATGTGGTCTTTCGATGAATTTTTGTTGTTGTTTGTATTTAAAAAAGTGAAATTATATACTATATATTCATCACTCTATATATAGAGTTACATTTAAATATAAAAACATACAAAATCTTTAAAATAAAAACAAATCTTAAATATATTCTAAACCAAAATATAAGTTATATATCCATAAGATATCTTAATTTATATCTTAAATACATTTAAATTGAAATTTAAATATAAATAAAAAAAACTTCAAAATATTTTGGCATATTATTCTCAACATATCTCTAATTTATAAAACCTAATTGTAAATTAAAAAAATCGTTAATAATTTATTTGTTCTTGCTTATTCATCTTGCTCGGATACATTCATTTAAACTCATCAAAAAGACTTTCCCACTATGAATTTCTAATAACATAGTCGACTCCAACACATCAATCCTAACATCAACACCGTTTATGATGTTTTGGGAATGCGGTGTGAATTTTTATTTATTTTATTTATTCTTTGTATTTTAAAAATAATGTTGCGGAATTTAAAATTTAAGTGGATTAGAAAATATTAATATGTCACGGTCACCATGCCACATATTAAAATATTATAAGAATGAATCTGAACTTTTTATTTTACAACCACTAAAAAGAGTATCTAGCGAGGTGTTGAAATATTTGATTTTGATATTATAAAATTTGAAAAATATCTTCAATTAATTGCTAATTTACAAGAATCTTTTGAATATATAATGTGATTCTCTATTTATTTTTTAAATCTACTACTTGAATATTTTAATGATAGAAAATTTAGTTTTCCTAGGTATTATATGATCTTAATATTTTAATAATTATTTAGAGTTTTATATGATTTCCTAGTGATTGGCTAATGAAGTATTCTGTCAAGATAAAAACCACTTGTTTTCAAATTGACTTAAATTGACTTAATAAGTGATTAACACAGTATGAAACAGAACAATTTTAAGCATATCCTACAATTAATTAAGTGAAAAAAATATTATTATGCCAACAAAACTCTTCCAAAGGACAACCTATGAATTATCTTCATTAAAATCTACTGACATGACAAAACTACGGCCAACCTAATCAATTCTTTGAACAAAAACAATTAAATTTAGAATTGAAAATATAAACAAATAATGGTTCATTTAAAAATATCTAAATGATGAATTATATTATTGTAAGAAAAAAAAATCAATTTAACTATAGTCCTCTTATTGATATTTTAATAATAACAAAAATAATTGAGCAATTATCACTTATTAATATTATCACTTATTAATATTTTAATGATTATCTATTTTAAGGTAGTATGAAATTTGAGTAAGTTATAAATAATAATATGAGTGTACATTACTAAAAGAAACAGAAATATTATTATCTAATGAACAAGTAATTATGTTTATTAATAGAGGGAGACATAATTTATTAAAAAAAAGTCTTTGAGAAGGTTATAAGTGAATCTTCATAAAATTGCAACAAATAAACAAAACTTATTGTTGGCAAGAGCATATACTCTAAGTCAAAGCTTAATTGGTAGTGGGATTGTGATGAGGCGGTACTTATCCCCTAGGTACCGGGCTCGAATCCCACGGAAGGCTAAAACTCGCTATTTCCAACGGAGTAGTTAGGGGGGACGAGAAGGTCGTGAGGTAACATTGCCGGTAACGGGAATGGCTGGGGTGTTACATTGTTCAATATATTCAGTAAATAATTCCTATTATTGGAATTAGAACTGAACAGAGCATATGCTATTTTGAAATGAAAAAAAATTGTGTTTTGAGGAGGAATCTCACCCTTTAAATTATTTGGGTTACATACCATTTTAATTTGAGTTTTATTTAAAAGCTTCTTTTCTTTTATAGTGTTTTGTTTGCTGGTATAATGATTAAGTATTTATGTGCATCTATATTACAAGATCACTTTTTGATTTAGGTACTGATAAAAGGTAGCAACATAACTTATATGTAATATTCAAAACCTGATAAAAATTGGCGATGAAGAGAAGAAGGTTAATTAAATGTTGGCTAAGGCTAAAATATTATAATGAATAATCTCTTTGATTATTCAAAAACCGTGAAATATTCACTTTTTGAGCTGTTATTTTTTTGTTCTTCATCTTCCATTACTTTATGAAGATAAGATAATTTAGGCCATTGTGTATAGTAAGTTGTAATGAAACTAGGCTATGGCTATAGTTAAAAAATTTAGTAAAATATAGTTAAAAAACATAGCAAATTAATTTTTTTACCAAAAGGAACTGCAATGTAAATTTTCTTTTAGTTGTCATTTTCAATAACTTCCTAAAGAGTTGTCCCCTTTAGTTAAGACTTCAGAGGTCAGGACATCAAAAAAAAACATATAATAAATTACGCTAACTAACCTAAGCTTTTTCAATATATCATATTAGTTTAATCTCCCTCTAATGGAAAAGGCACATAAGAGGGGAGGTTTTTTTACTCCAAGAAATATTCCATCTCAGGACATGCTATATACTTAAACTATGATCTCAATATACAAGATTTTAGACTTGTAATAGAACTTCAAGCTCTTAACCACAATTATAAAGTTCTTCATATACTTAATAGATTATTAATAGAAAACAATGAAGAAAGCTATCCACCACTGTTAATTGGTTTCAATTTCAAAAAGGTTGAATGGGAAAATTGCAAATTAACTAAAGCATTCGATAGGAATGCTTCCTATATAATTCAAATTACATGACAAGTCATGTGGTACTTTTTTTTATTATGCTTCACTCTTTGTGGTTTTTGCTTAGATCTAATCATTTTGAACTTACTTAATTAAAGGGGGTTAAAAAATTATGAGTGTTCGATTTTTGGAAAGGAGGTTAAGCAGGTTAGACCTAATCATTTTGAACTTACTTAACTAAACGGGGTTAATAAAAATATGTAGACCTATTAAATCTAACAAATGTTATACGTAGCCTTTTGTTTAGCAGCTTCCAGATTTATAATGGTGCACCTTCAACCCTTGATATGGGGTGTAGGAATCAATCAGAAACATCAAAATGAATGAAAAGAAAATAGTACAACGATTTTTTGGTTTTGTTGAACATGAAACATTGAATGTAAATTATATACTTTGCTTATGTCTCATAGCTGTTTTTAAAATATAGCATTTCTAAATTTATTTTGAAGAAAAAGAATTACTATTTTTGAACAGTTTTTCATTTTTAATGCGTTAATTATCAATGTATATGTGATGGATTTGGTGTGTTTCATAATTGGAATAAATAAAGTGGATACAAAGACATGAATTTGAAGAAATGAGAAATGAAAGAGATCAACTTCGAGAAGAATTGACTAATACAAACATAGCAATTGAGTGCAATAACCACTTGATAAAACAAGTGATGAATAGCTTGAACTTTATACCCATGCCATATACTAGAAATCAAATTCACGAAACACGCGTAACCGTCAAAGAAACTATTTTTGTCTCAAATTCATCCCCATCAATTCCATGCCATTTAAAACAATCTCAACCTCTATCCTACACAAAATCTTCCATGAAATCCATTTCTTTTAATCAATTTTATCGATTGTGGCTCCATTTACTCAGAAACAGATGCATTTCTTCTTTGGGCGAGCTGTTTTTGGCTGATTCCAATCACCACATATTTTGTGTAAAACAAATGACATCATTTTTGGATTCCTCTTTTTCAAAATCTTCAAGAAGCATTACTCATTTGTATGTTTTGATGAAGTTGACGTCGGACTCTTTCGGCCCTCCGACGAGTTGGTGAGACTTTTTCAGCAATTTTTCTCATCGTTTTGACTCTATTTTTGTCCCTAAAATTATTGTTAATTAACATTTATTTTTTATGTTTCCATATAATTTATTAGTCACGTCTCAATGATTTTGTGAACTCGTCGTTTATTCACAATTGCTCGTTATACATTCTTGATCTACAGTTGCTTTTGAAAATTTCCATTGATTTTTGTGTTTGAGAAAGCGTCTAAATAAGGTAAGAGGTGAGAGAAATTTTGAATTCATAAGTATAATATATTGTGAGATGAACGGGAAAATCATATTTTCCAACAATTCATTTGGGGCTCGCTACGCACAATAGTAAGGTGTTGATTGATTTAATTTTCCGTTCATCTCACCTCTATTCTATATTATAAGTATAATATATTGTGAGAAATATTTGTAAGGTGTTGATTGATTTAATTTCTTTAAATCTGTGGTATTTCATATTATTGTGATATTGGGTGTCGAATGAGTTTTATGTATATGTTTGATTAGATGAGTTCATGTGATGTGATAATAAAAGAGGGATGTGTTGGGATAATTTTATGTAATGATGATGATGTATGATTAATAACTGTGATGCTATAAATTTGTGATGAGTTTATGTGACAATGATGATGTATGATTAATGATAGTGATGCTATAAATTTGTGATGAGGATATGGAAGTAACCCCATAATTGTTAAAATAATGGTGATTCCAATTTGTGTTTGATGTGACGGTCTTAATGGAGTATCATAGGACAATGAGAGGAGAAAATAAATACTGAAAATTTGTGAAGTGGAGATTATTTTGTCATCATATAGGTAGGGCCTGACAAGCCTAGTGATTCTAGGGTAGTACAACTGAATGAGCATAATCGTCGTGGTCTGCTATTGAGCCTTAATGAAATATTGTTAGACCTTGGAGGTATTCAGGTAGGGAATTCCTAGGTGACTTGGAGGTAACACTCCAAATGTCGGGAGCTACCATGCAATACACGTTTACCTCAACTGTCGCGTATGTGTATCACAGGTTGAGTTGAGGGGATCTATGAGGATAGGGTTAATTTGAATTATCTGTCCAATGGGATGGTGGCATAGTATCAAGCCTCCTAACCAAGTACTTCAGGGTTAGAATTGTACCATATTGTGAAGTAGAGTATAAGGTCAAGCATAACATTGTATTTTTTTTATTGTTTCGTAGTGATTAATATGTATCGTGTGTGATAATTTCTCTTGGATGATGTTATGATATCACAATATATTGATTTTACTTAAGTGATTTGATTTTATAAGGTGATGTTTTTCTTCGAAGAATATTTGTGTAATGATTCAATTTATATATGATTAATTGCATGTTCTTCTTACTTATATTATACTATTAACATGACTTCAAAACTCACCTCATTTGTTGTTTGTGTTTGAGTGACTTGGCCTTGAGTTTTCAAAATCGCAGTTATTACAGGTTAATGAGTCTTGAATTCAAGTTTGGGAGAAACCCTGCTCTGATAGGTGATATTAGGAATAAGAGTTGAAAATTGTATTTTACTCTTACTTTTTATTAGAAACGACCTTATGTATGAAAATCTTATAAGTACTAGTAAGTTTTTTGGAATAAAATAAAGACATTCTAGTTAAGTAAAGTTTATGGAGATTACACCTTTTTATAAGAGGAATTTAAAGTATTTCTTTTGGAAAATTTGAATTTTTTTAGACACTTACATTTTCTTCCATGTGTTTTTCTTTTAAATAACACATTAATGATATAAATAATAAAATAATAATCCTCTATTTATATATATATATATATTCATCGCATTATTTTTATTGAGCATCACCTTGTGACTTGTTAGTTTATTATTTAATTTTGCACCTCAGTACAAATTAGTTCCAAATTCTTTGGTGGAAAAAATGAATTAAATTTGAAAATAGAGACTAGGACTTAATTTGGTTCAGTTTTTGGTTTATTTGAACACCCCTACTATTTGATATAATGCTCAAAATTATCTTCTAATTCATATCTCGCACCAAATTAATAATAAATATATGTTTTTCATTTGTAATTCGGTAATAATGGTGTGAAAAGTACTCTCAAAAAAATATCGATTGCACATTCGTTATTCGTTGGATCAGGTTGATAATTGGACAGTACGTTCGCAACATTAAGGTCTTCGTTTTCAACAGTCGGATCGACGAAATAACGTCTAGAGAGGGAGAAATCGTGATCGCACAACAACAGGTTTTTTGGGTGTTTTTCTTCTTCTTGCTTTTAATTTGTAGGCTTTAGTACTTTTCTATTTTGGCTAGTTTTAGATACAATTAGTGCATCGTTTTGAGACTATCTTTTACCTTATTTGATTTTAGTTGAGCTATTTCTTTGGTTTGGATGACTTATGGTTTTTTCACCCTTGCATTGATGGGTTTTCCACGTTAAAATATTGGTGTTCATTGCGCTCTTTTATTTGATTAATTTGTTGTCATATATTCTCCTTACGGGTTCTTGAAAGTTAGGGAAATTTTATTTCTGTTGCGTATTACTTGTTATTGTGTTTATTCCCCATCAAAGTGGCATTAGAGCTCTTGGATGAATGGTTATTTTACTTGCTTGAAGGATGGAGGCAAATATGAATATATATACAGTATGCTTGAATGGTAGTAATTACCATTTGTGGAAGGGCAAGATAAAAGATTTGTAATTTGTGAAGAAAATGCATCTTCCTATCTTCTCTAAAAACCCAGTTGATAAATCTACGAAAGAATGGGATTTTGAACATCAACAGGTATGTGGTTTTGTTAGACAATATGTAGAAGATAATGGTTATAATCATATTGCTAATAAGAAAAATGCAAAAACTATGTGGGATAATATAGAGACTTTGTTTGCCTCTAAATCATGGAATAATTATTTATTCTTACTGAATAGTTTCAAAAGTTTGAAGTATAAGGTGGGAACACCCATTTTGGACCACTTGAGTGAATTTCAGGGGCTCCTTGATCAAATGTCTGGAACGGGTATCAAGTTTAATGATGAGCTATTGAGACTATTTTTACTATTATCTTTACCAGAATCTTGGGTGATATTTCGGGTTTCTATAATGAGTTCAGCTCCTAATGATGTTGTTTCTTTTGAAACAACTAAGCGTGAATCAGGAGATGAGAAAGAAGTTACTGGGTTCTTCATATCAATCTGAAGTTCTTGTTACTGAAAATAAGGGGGAAATTCAGAAACAAGAACCAAAGGATGGTAGAGAAAATAGCAGATTCAAGTCCAAGTCTAGATACAAAAATATGGAGTGTCATTATTGTCATAGAACAGGGCACATACAGAAGAATTGTTTTCTGTGGAAAAAGGAGAAAAAAAGCAAGAAGGGTAAGTAGAAACAAATTAAGGGCTCATGATGAAGATAGTGATGATGACCGTGTTTGTAACAGTCCGTTTTTTTTAACACAATAAATAATCTCAGAAATAAAATAAATAGAGAAAGATATACTTTTGGATAAAATATTTAAGTCGTAACACAACAACAAAAGTAAACAGTATTTACAAACAGCGGAAATAGTTTTTGAAACAAAATCCAAAGTATTTAAATAGCAAAATACAACGGGGCTATGAGACCTATCAGACATAGCTCATACCCTTGGAGCATGGACCCATCAAAAGAAAAGTCATCAGACAGTTTAAGCTAGATACATTCTTCCAAAATAAAATAAATACAATCACAAGAGAAAGACATCTAGTCCTTATACAAATACCTAATCTAATCATGCTACAAAAACTACATAATCCGAGTGTTCTCCATGCGCCCCGCCAGATCCTCCTGACACAAATTCGGTTAGGTATGATTAACTACTTTCCCATCTCTAGTGTACTAACCGGTAGGATAACTCTGGTTCTTATCTGAGGGAAAAGCCCAGATTTCCACCAACCGAAAATGTAAAAGGTCACCAACCGAAATTAACAAATATCACATAACATTTAAATTTCGAATGCAAAAAATAACCTTTCAACTTGCATACTCTTCGAAAGGGTTTTGATATGTCCAAAAATGCATAAACGATGTTGAAAAATGAAGTTTTAACAAACTGCACTGTCGTAGCCGAATACAACTGAGAAAATGCAGATTTTCAGTTCTAAAATGGCTCTGAATCAATCAACACTTCAAACATTAATATTATGAATTATGAACACATAATTAACACCAAGTTAATCTCCACAAACTCACACCTCAATTACACATCGAATATTCATAACATAAATTATGAACACATAAGTACATCAAAACTTAATCAATCCAACTTCACACCTCTAAGCAATTACGGTAAATCAATACAACAACCGAATATGTATATACAATCATCATAGTATAACAAAATGACTCGCGTGTCAAGCACCCTAATGCAATGTGTATATGCAAAATGCATGAATTCGAAATTCCAAACCAAACCCTCCTCGAAGGGGCGTAAATCATAATTGTACTGCCTATCACAGACCATTACTAATTACCGAGGTGCCACCGATCACTAGTCAGCAGGATTTACTAAAAAGCGTAAATCGTAAATGTACCGCCTATCACAGACCAGTACGATTGACCGAGGTGCCACATATCACGGGTCAACACAATTTACTAAAAAGCGTAAATCGTAAATGTACCGCCTATCATAGACCAGTACTGTTTACCGAGGTGCCACTTATCACGGGTTAGCACGATTTACTAAAAATGTGTGGTCTATCACAAACCTACATGACGCGAAAATCCCCGTAAGGATAAGATGAACCAACAAATCACATGGCATCATCTCGTGGCCCATCACGGTCACCACTATCACCATGGCCCCATCGCGGTTACCATGTACTATGAAATGCATAAGCATACTCTGATTCTTTTCTCCATAATCATTAAGTAAATGCAGCTATTAATAGATTCCCCATTTTTAATACTCATTTAACACTAATGGTTTTTTTCAAATACAATAGAGAGCATACTCAAATATATCTATTCACACCAGTTTAAATTTCCGTAACCACACATAAATCACATCTCCAAATTCCATCCACACCTAAATTGAATTAAATTCATTTTCCACCAAGTCACATATAAATTTCTTCTTAAAAATTCATAATATTAATTATGAACACTTCATTTTCACCAATAATGAACCATCAAAATTTCTAGACATTAATCACTCATATTCAATCTACAAAATTTTTAACCATAAATCACCACAACATTAATATATCAGTGTTCTCCCTACCGCTAACTCAGTGCCAAAGATCTCGATTTCTTTTCGAGGCTCAAGGAGCTAACTACATAAACATAAATATTTATAACAATTTGATCACAATAAAATTAATCCACACACAACAAAATTTCTAAAATTAAATCTTTCTCACACTCCAAACTTTTAAAATCAAATAATCTATATTATTTAGTTAAAACTCAATAAAACAAATATTGTTCAAATTTCACATACACACACTCGACTATTAATGCACCAAATTTTTTGAGTTAATAAGATACTCTAATCTTTTCTTTTCTTTTTAAACTCGGTCCAAGAGTAATTAAAAGAGTAACATTTTAAACTCTAACCATTTTTAATTTCAATCTATCTTTTTGCCCAAACTCTTTAACTTAGTTAAAAGTTTAACTTCTTCACAACTTTAACTTCTAATTTTTTTTTTAAAATTTCAATTTCAGTTCAAACTGATTTATTTGAAAATAACTCATTACGTAACTCAAACTTATCAAATTTAATTACCGCCAATTCACACCAACCACAAACAATTCAATTCCACAACACACATTTAGCACCTCAATTAAATTTCAACAATTCAAACCTAACTCACCCAATTTCAAAACTCCACATTTTTACACATAAACCACCAAATTTCATAAATTCATTTTCCACAAAATCCCCATATATATCACATCTCAAAAATTCATAATAATAATTATGAACATATAAACCACATCAAATATGAATCACCATAAACCACACCTCAAATTTAAATTTCAGTAAATTGCACATAATCCCATTAAATTCATTTTCTACAAAATCACACATCAAATACATTAAATTTATTTTCCACAAAATCATAAATAATGTCCTAAATGCAAACTAAAAGTTTGGAAGGAGCCCTTACCTTAACGGTAGCTTTAACAAGCGATTACGGCACCGCGATTAATTTCGGTAAAATTTAAGTTTGTGATGTCACTTTCAAAGTTGGCTCACTAGCACCGTGGGGTGGAGATGACCAACTTTCCCATCTGTCACTTCTCGAACGGAAGCTTAGGTCTAGTAGATTAATGGAGGTTTATTTTTGAGTTTTGTTGAAAAAACACTAGCATAGCTTGTTTTCTTTTTGGAACAGAGAAAGAGAAAGTGGAAGATGGGCTGACGTGAAAAGGGCATTGGAAATTGCTTCCTTTCTATATAATATATATTAAAATAATAATAATTAAAATAGTAAATATTTAAACAAATATCTATATATTTTTATGAAAATCATCATTACGTCTGTCACCTTACATTACATCACAAACCACTTTTTTAGAAAAATATCTACTCTCTCCGTAATTCATTGGGCAGACGAATTTTTCTGAAAACACTTAATCTTAGAAAAAAAATTTCTTCAACAAAAGATTCACCGTAATTAAATAAAATTATTCATCGACGAATAATTTTAATCGGGTCTCCAAAAAGATATTTTTGGCATTTAACTCACAAAATGTCGTAAAATTGGCTAAAAAGCCTCATAAATTCAACACAAAATTCCCCAAAATACATAAATTAGAATTTAAAATTAAGGGTCTTACATTACTACCCTCCAAAAAGAAGTTTTGTCCTTGAAACTTAAAGTACGAGTAACAATCTACACTGGGTTTGTACTCAATTCAACATACTTGTCACAACTTGTTTCACCCAGCCTACTCGAAGAAAGTGTTGTCTACCCCTTTTCGTAGGGTGCTTAATAACTCTACACACTACTGTAGCTGGTAAGACTCGTTCATTCTATTCAACGTGATTTTGTAACTATCAACAAGAGATAAAGGATGATCAGTTCCTCAATTTGTCAAGAAGTAGCCAACAACCATGATGCATCTTCATTATAGTGATTTCAATAAATCAAGCATTTATAATTCCCACCAAACGTTTCCATTTCATGCTCAATTCTTCCCTATCAATCAAACATTAAACTCTGTTGATTGGCGAACACAATAACAACCCCCATGACATGCACTCAGTTTATGCCTTTGTATCAATTGGCATACCCTCATAATAACAATATCTAAATTACGGGTGAGATAATTCCTTTCATGAATCCTTAATTGACAGAAGCTACATCTCCATGTGCTGTTCCGACAGGTTTTCTTGGCACATTTTCCAAAATTTGGTTCACTTGCTGGATTCTTATTCGTTCCCAACCTTCACTGAGGTATAAATTGAAAGAATCCTAATAATCAAACCATCCTAAAGAACTATTTCTCAAATGTTCCCAATAAACATCTCCTCGGAAACAATTATCTATAAGCATCATCCTCATAACTTTGTAGTAAAATATCTCAAGGACCCACATACTTTTCATCATCCATCTAGTCACTAAAACACTCATTTTAAATCTTATCGCTTGACATCCCAAGACCAACATCTAAACCATATATCAGTTGTTACATTTCTTCTTTCTCATTTTCTGTCATTAAATACCATTCTAAAATCTGATCCTCGAAATCTCCAAATACTTATCACACCGTCTAATTCCATCAATTTCATCTTAAGATACAATACAAGGTCGTATTCATCATTGACTCTAACTGTATTAGTAATCTCTATAATAAAAACTCTTCTAATCATAACACGAACTTTTTAGTAAATCTTCAAACACTTTCGTCCATAACATGAATTATTTATCACTTGCCTACCTCAACTACCACAATTATACCCGTTTTAGGCATTTCTTGATCCTCCATCCAACCTTGTACATTTTAAATAATTGACTTAAAGATCAACCATCTTAGGGTCCCAAATTAAATCTCAAATAATTCCTCTGACCTATCAAATTATTAACATTCTTCTAGTAATTACCATCCTTTAATAGACTCTCAAAGCTTACATCGTTACAATCTCTAAGTATTCTCGTACTATGTACTTTCAATTCCATTTAATAGTAACATGCGGTTCAATACATCATGTCTTAACTCCTTATGTTTTACCAAACATCACTCAAAATTCACACTTACGTGTCTATAGTTTCATCCAATATCACTATCCATACTTACCATCTCCTAATCCCCACACGAATTTGTTACTTATCGAAGAAATATATATTCTCACTCCTATAATCGTCATGAGATTCATACTTAATAATCTGAGTCACGAATCTAGTATAACTCGAAGTATACTTTATCTAACCAAGGTAGTATTTACTCCCTATAGTGCAGAGCCCCTTAACTTCAATACAAGTCTCTTTCGTTGATACCTAAGAACCAAATGCTATTCCAAATGGAATCCATGTTTTCTCAATAATTCCATGGTGTTCACACCCCTTTGGAAATTATCAAACTTCATCCAGTCTCATCCTGAAATCCACCAGGAAAAAATCTAATACTTTTCTTAACAAAAGTCCGCCACTTTGATCTTTACTTGAAATCTCTTATTAGTCTAATGTTAATCCATCCATACTCATCATCTTCGAGTTAACACCCACACATAGCTTCTGTGTCCTTGGAACCACTTCATAATTTTCATGTCTTCATGATTCGCTTCAACTCTGCTTGACAATACGTCATCTCGAAGATTTTTTCCACTTCGTGAATCCACTAATTAGCTTTTTCTGAGTTCTCATCACCCTTGAACTTTGGACGATGGTAACGACGAAAATCTTCTAATCCCGTTGATGCTGCAGCACATATCTCTATTTCCCTCTTCACCAGATCTCGCAGAGTCTATGCAGCTATTTGTGCAACAACAGGAACATCCATGTTATTCATAGCTTTAACCATTTGATCATCCCTATTGACGTTCACTCTTGCAGCGTGGTTCCTTCTTGGTGGTATTGTTTCCTCGAAACCAACATCAAGAAAAATCTTAACACCACTTCAAATTATTCCAAAACTAACTTCCGACTACATCAACACATAACAACTACCCCTGATCTGACAACTCTGACAACTTAACCCAACTCATGATCAGATGACTACTCCCTACCTACAGGATGACCTACAATATATAACCAAAACTCCACATCCCCAAAAAAATCCAAACCAAAGCTCTGATACCACAATTGTAATAGCCCGTTTTTTTTACACAATAAATAATTTCAGAAATAAAATAAATAAAGAAAGAAATACTTTTGGATAAAATATTTAAGTCGTAACACAACGACAAAAGTCAACAGTATTTACAAACAGTGGAAATAATTTGTGAAACAAAATCCAAAGTATTTAAATAGCAAAATACAACAGGGCTATGAGACCTATCAGACATAGCTCATACCCTTGGAGTATTCTTGGCAGACACCTGCATAAAAGCACTGCCCCAAGATTCTCTAGTTTCCCCACGTCACATTAAAAATTGGAACATGGACCCATCAAAAGAAAAGTCATCAGACAGTTTAAGCATAGATACAGTCTTCTAGAATAAAATAAATACAATCACAAGAGAAAGACATCTAGTACTTATAAAACAACCTAATCTGATCATTCTACAACAACTACATAACCCGAGTAATCTCCACGCGCCCCGCCTTGTCCTCCTGACACAAATTCGGTCAGGTATGACTAACTACTTTCTCATCTCCAGTGTACTAACCGGTAGGATGATCTTGGTTCTTATCTAAGGGCAAAGCCCAGATTTCCACAATAATTGTAAAAGGTCACCAACCGAAATTAACAAATATCACATAGTATTTAAATTTCAAATGCACAAAATAACCTTTCAACTACATATGTCCAAAAATGCATAAACGATGTTGAAAAATGAAGTTTTAACAAACTGCACTGTCGTAGCCGAATACAACTGAGAAAATGCAGATTTTCAGTTCTAAAATGGCTCTAAATCAATCAACACTTCAAACATTACTATTATCAATTATGAACACATAATTAACACCAAGTTAATCTCCACAAATTCACACCTCAATTGCAAATCGAATATTCATACTATCAATTATGAACACATAAGTACATCAAAACTTAATCAATCCCACTTCACACCTCTAAGCAATTATGGTAAATCAAAACAACAACCGAATATGTATATATAATCATCATAGTATAACAAACATGACTCGCATGTCAAGGACCCTAACGCAATGCGTATGTGCCAAAATGCATGAATTCGGAATTCCAAACCAAACCCTCCTCGAAGGGGCGTAAATCATAAATGACCACAACAACATTAATATATCAGAGTTCTCCCCACCGCTAACTTGATTCCAACTGTGTTGATTTCTTTTTGAGACTCATGGAGCTAACTAATAAATATAAATATTTATAACAATTTTATCACAATAAAATTAATCCACACACAACAAAATTCCTAAAATTAAATCTTTCTCACACTCCAAACTTTTAAAATCAAATAATTTATATTATTTAGTTAAAACTCAATAAAACAAATACTGTCCAAATTTCACATACACACACTCGACTATTAAAACACCAAATTTTTTGAGTTTATAAGATACTCTAATCTTTTTTTCCTTTTTAAACTCGGTCCAAGAGTAATTAAACGAGTAACATTTTAAACTCTAACCATTTTTAATTTCAATCTATCTTTTTGCCCAAACTCTTTAACTTAGTTAAAAGTTTAACTTCACAACTTTAACTTCTAATTTTTTTTTTTTAAATTTCAATTTCAGTTCAAACTGATTTATTTGAAAATAACTCATTACGTAACTCAAACTTATCAAATTTAATTACCGCCAATTCACACCAACCACAAACAATTCAATTCCATAACACACATTTAGCACCTCAATTAAATTTCAACAATTCAAACCTAACTCACCCAATTTCAAAACTCCACATTTTAACAAATAAATCACCAAATTTCATCAATTCATTTTCCACAAAATCCGCAAATATATCACCTCTCAAAAATTCATAATAATAATTATTAACATATAAACCACATCAAATATGGATCACCATAAACCACACCTCAAATTTAAATTTCACTAAATCGCACATAATCGCATTAAATTCATTTTCTACAAATTCACACATCAAATACATTAAATTTCACAAAATCACAAATAATGTTCTAAATGCAAACTAAAAGTTTGGAAGGATCCCTTACCTTAACGGTAGCTTTAACAAGCAATTACGGCACCGCGATTAATTCTGGTGAAATTTAAGTTTGTGACGTCACTTTCAAAGTTGGCTCACTAGTATCGTAGCATGGCGATGAGCAACTTTCCCTTCTTTCACTTCTCGAATGGAAGCTTAGATCTAGTAGATTAATGGAGGTTTATTGAAAAAACACTAACATAGCTTGTTTTCTTTTTGAAACAGAGAAAGAGAAAGAGGAAGATGGGCTGACGTGAAAAGGGAATTGGAAATTGCTTCCTTTCATCCTTTATATATATATATATATATATATATATATATATATATATATAATATATTAAAATAATAATAATAATATTTTATAATAATAATAATAAATATCTAAAGAAATGTCTAGATATTTTTATAAAAATCATCATTACGTCTGTCACCTCACATCACATCACAAACCACTTTTTCATAAAAATATCTACTCTCGTCAAAATTCAATGGGCAAATGAATTTTTCTGAAAAATGCTGCATCTCAGAAATTTGTTTTTCTTCGACAAATGATTTACCGTAATTAAATAAAATTATTCATCGACAAATAATTTTAATCAGGTCTTCAAAAAGATATTTTTGGCATTTAACTCACAAAATGTCATAAAATTGGCTAAAAAGCCTCATAAATTCAACACAAAATTCCCCAAAATACATAAATTAAAATGTAAAATTAAGGGTCTTACAGTGTTACTACTACTACTAGTGATGATCTTGTTACTCTCTATGACTATGAGTCAATTAATCTTGTATCTAATGAGAGCGTGTGGATGATTGATAGTGATGCTACACTATATGTTACAACGAGGAAGGAGTTCTTCATATCTTATACTTCAGGTGACTTTGGATTTTTGAAAATGGGTAATGATGGTGTATCTAAGGTAATTGGTGTTGGGGATGTATGCTTGCAAAACAACAAGGAAATGAAATTGTTGCTTAAAGGAGTCAAAAATGCTCTAGATGTTCGCTTCAATTTGATCTAAGTGCATATACTTGATGAAAGTGGTTTTGATAATCATTTTGCTTTTGGGAAGTGGAAACTCAGTAAAGCTAACTTGGTTGTGGATAAAAACTTTGGTTGCATAAGAATGTTACATAACTATTGAAGACATTGATAAAGTGGAGAAGACTACACCTGGGAGAAATTACATCTTAGCTGATGGTGATCCAGTACGGTCACCTGTTCCTGATTTGGACACTAATCATGATATTATTGAGAATGATGAGCCACATGATTGTGTTGATGGTCATCGACTTAGAGATGAGATAAATATTCCAACTAGTGAAGATCATGAGTTGTCACACGATGAGAATCTTAGTGATACTTCTAAATCATCTCTAACCCAACTCAATAGATCTAAGAGGCAGAGACAACCATCTACAAGGTTTGATTCTAACGTGTATGTGAATTTGACTGATGAAGGTGAACCTGAGTGTTTTTGAGAGGCCATAGAGAGTGAAGAAAGTCAAAAATGGTTAGATACAAGGCATGATGAGATGAAATCCTTGCATGATAATCACACTTTGATGATATTTCCAAAAGGAAAAAGGGCTTTGGAAAATAGGTAGATCTATATAGTGAAAATTGAGAGTAACTCAAGGTGTCTGAGGTGTAAAGCTAGATTAGTGGTGAAAGGTGTCCGTCAAACAAAGGGTGCTGATTTGAGAACCGTGTTGAGTTTGGCAGCTACTCTTGACTTAGAGGTAGAGCAAATGGATGTAAAACGGCTTTCTTTTATGGTGATTTGAAGGAAGAGATTTACATGAAACAATCTGATGGTATTCTTGTTGAAGGCAAGGAATACTATGTGTGTAGACTAAGAAAGAGTCTATACGGTTTGAAGCAAGCTCTTAGGAAGTGGTACAAAAAGTTTGAGTGTGTTATCTATGACCAAGGATACAAGAAAACTACTTTTGACCATTGTGTATTTGTTAGAAAATTTTCTAACGATGATTTCATTATCTTGTTATTATATGTTGATGACATACTTATTGTTGGGAAAAACATTTCCAAGATCGACAAGTTAAAAATGCAATTGAGCAAGTCCTTTTCTATGAAAGACATGGGAGCAGCTAGATAGATTATTGACATAAGAATCATGTGTGACATAAAGGAGAAGAAACATTGGATGTCACAAGAACATTATATTGAGAGAGTGTTGCAAAGGTTTTATATGCAAAACTTCAAGATTGTGAGTACACCTCTTGTTGCTCACTTTAAGTTGAGTTCTAAACAAAGTCCTTCTAGTGAAGATTACAAAAGAGACATAGGACGAGTTCTTTATGCTTCTATTGTGGGTAGTTTGATGTATGCAAAGGTGTGTACAAGACTAGATATTGTGCATGTTGTTGGTACAATCAGTAGAATTTTGTCAAATCCAAGCAAAGAGCATTGGAATGCTGTAAAATGGATTTTGGGGTATCTTTGTGGTACTACATGTATGAGGCTTTGTTTTGGAGGTGACAAACCTATTTTGATGGGGTACTCCGACTCAGGTATGGCTGGAGATATTAATTCGAGAAAGTCAACATCAGGCTACATGATTAAATTTGCAGATGGAGTTGTGGCTTGGTAGTCTAGATGACATAAATGTGTAGCATTGTCTCCAATTGAGGCAGAGTTCATTGTCATTACTGAAGCAAGCATTGTCATTGCAGAAATTCTTGCAGGATGTTAGGTTTATTTAGGAAAAATATGTATTATTTGTCGATAGTCAATGTGCTATTTATCTTGGTAAGAATTCAACGTTTCATAGTAGGTCCAAACACATTGATGTGAGGTATCATTGGATACATGATGTTTTGGAACTAAGTTGTTGGAATTGGCTAAAGTTCATACTGATTATAATGGTTCTCGCACTGCTGCAAGTTTTTTTGGGTGTTTTTCTTCTTCTTATTTTTCATTTGTAGGCTTTAGTGCTTTGCTATATTGGCTGGTTGTAGGCACAATTTATGCTTCATTTTGAAACTCTCTTATACACTTATTTCATTATAGTGGAGTTATTTCTTTGATCTGGATGACCCGTGGTGTTTTTACACTTGTATTGAGGGGTTTTCCACGTTAATTTGCTGCCATATATTTTTTGTTGCTTCTCACGGGTTCTTGCAAGTTTGGAAAATTTTATATTTGCCGTATTAATTGTTATTGTTATTGTGTGTTTTTTTTTTTTTTTGTGGTATTTTGGAAATGAGTAAAGCAATTTTTCAAGAATCAAAATATGAACTTCAATTCATTGTTGTATATGGTGAAACTTTAGACTTTGATTTTTATTTCGTGATTCAATCTAGTAATATTTTCGATAAAATAAATTAAATTTTAAAAGTTGTTTGACACTAAAAAAATAACAATAGAATGCCAAAAAAATTTAAAAAAAAATTGATTGAGTAGGTTACCATATGTTTCCGATGTAACCTTGCATAGATTTGAATTAGTTGGATATATAAAATATGTATAAATTTATTAGTTGGAGTTGTTGTCGGTTAAAAGGAAGACAAGATTTGGTAGAATAGTTGTAGAGTGGTAATTTATTAAATTGTCTATTAATTTAGATTGTGTTAGTTGGAACAACATGCTGCTCAAGTAACATATGTTGCCTAGATTTTATTTAGTTGGATTTACAATATATGTAAGCGCGTGAAATTATTCATACGAGATGTCATCGACCGCAAAGTAAGACACAATATGGTTGTATAGTTTCATATATGTGATGGTAAATATGTTACATTTGGATAATAGGATGCCCTAAGATGACTATTATTTGACCACTCTGTTGAGAATATCACTTGTGGTTAAGCCATACTCCGAGGATTTAAAATTAATGGTGCATTTGATATCTTGTTTGGTATTATAACTACAAATAAAAGATACATCATGCTCAACTGTATGAATAATTTTTTATGTGCATATATTACTAATATTGTGTATAAGTAAATCGCTGCAATTATTTGACTAGATTTAACCCACACCTGTGAAGAAAAACTTGTGACAATTATAAGAACTTTGTTTAACAATGCTAATTGTCTATGTTTGATCATTGTAACCAAACACCATTAGTAATTGTAATACTGGAGTAGTACCACAAAATTTTCAGCACGCCGATCTTAACATGTAAGACCTGTAGTTTTATAAATTCTTAGTAATATTATTTTTCAAAAGATAAATTATATTTTACATTGTTAAAATTACTTAATTTTAAAATATAAAAATAAAATAATATCATCTTCTAAATCATCAGAAGTAAATTTTTATTATTTTAGAATAGTCGATGAATGTTAGTGGTCATTTAATTTTCAAATTAATTTATCATTCGATGATAAATTAAACTGAGAACTCCTAAATTATTTTTTATTTATTGGAAGAGTTAGATAATTTTTTTGAGTGAAGAATAATTAATCTAGCAAAGAATAATTTTTTAGTTATTAAAAGTTGTAATCGTTTTAATAATAAAAAAATTCAATGGGAGTAAAATGATCGACTGGCATATAAGTAATAGGATGAGACCTAAACTAAATTAGGATTTGACACAATAATTATAAAAACTTAGATGAACAGAAACTAGAACGGTGGTAGGTCTTGGAATAGTTTCAATTAAAAGGTTTTTCCAACTTTGAATGTTTGAATATTTAGTCCTTGCATGTGGTTACTATACCTTGATCATATTTTTTTTAGTTGTAATTAATTTAAATAACTCAACTCTTGGTAATCATAAAAATGTGATTTTGAGTTTGCATGTAAAGTTACGAGCTTGAGTTTAACAAAATAAAACTTTTAGTGTTTTTGGACACGGTATTTATCACCACAAAAATTATTGTAATTCTTCTAATTTATTGTTGTGCTCTAAAAGTTATTGAATTTAATGAGTGACTTTTAAATGCTTGGGTTTGTCAGAAAAATTGGTGTTCCAGAAATGTCTTAGTAGCATGTCTAAAATAATATTTTATTTCAATCCTTGCAAAAATTCTCTTTTAGGCTAAAAACAGTTTATTGATGGAATTTTTCAAAATGAATTACTTCGAATTTGGAGATAGATTTTTTGTAACATGTTTTTACTTAAGTGGGAGTTTTAGAAAAAATTTCATAATTTTTCAAGCATTAAAACCTATTTTTTGATAATTATTTTTAAAAGGATGTACATGAAAATTGTCTCAATCTAAAGAATGTGAAATTATCAACCTATTCTGCACAAGTTATGCAAGATGGAATAGAAAAGTGTCCCATAATATAATAATACGATGGTGAGAGTGTGTTGAGATGAAAATGATGATTAGGAAAAATAAATTGAAATAAATTTTGGAGAAATGTAAAAATTTTGGATTCATAGATAATAAATTTTTCTAAACTAAGAACTTAGGTATACCCAATCTTTGAATTGGATATACAAAAGATTTTTGTATATATGATTAGAATGAAAATTGCAAGGATTTTCCTAAGTTAGAGTTTTTGGAAGCATAATATTTCAATGGGACAACAATGGTGTTGCCTCAATTTTAATGTATCAGGTTGAAAGATTTCCTTCATATGGTGGTTGTTAAATGACTGTAGAGAAAATTGACTGAATAGATGAACATTTGTCTTATTGAATATATGAATATCAACAAAAGGTGAGATAATTGTCTTAGTTGAAAAATGAATACCCCAATTTTAGAGTTTATGTACAAAACGTTCAATCTCATTGATTATCATTACAATTTTTCTTTGGAATAATATTAGGCCTACAAACCCATAAGAATTTTTTTTTTTTTAGTTTGGTTTTTAGCATATTGCAAATGGGGACTTTATAATTTAGACGAGTTTGCAAAATATAGTTGTTGGAGAATTTATTTACAAAATTGTCATTTAGCCTCGGATATAAGTTGTAGGAGGACGAAAGTATTATTAATTATGTGTGACTTATGTTTTTAGACTTTTTTTCTTTCCCAACAATTGTAGGGTCTTGCTTTAAGAGTCAAGGACATCACTTTTTTTTTTACTTTAGTATTTTCTCATTTTCCCAAGTACGAGGATGACTAGACAACATAAGTTCATCCTCTCTTATGCGTTTTTTATCTTCTACCTTAGAGAACATAAATTAATCCTTTATCCTCTACCTTAGAGAACATAAATTAGTCCTATCTTCTATGTTGTTTATCTTCTAACATAAATGACATAAATTAATCATCTCTTCATTATTATTTATCCTCTAACATAGATGACATAATTTCTTCCTCACGTAAGTGTTTTTTATCCTTTACGTCTGTCCTCATATCTTATTTATGTACAAGGATGAAGTTTCTATTTCATTGAGTCTTGATGTGATTGTTACTTTTTTGCTTTCCCTTTTCCAACCACTTTGACCAGTGTGCCCTTCATGTCAAGTACGTCACCTTTTTGTACATTTGTGCTTTTTGTATGTATCAAATTTGTAAATAGGATATCCTCTGCGTCTATCCTTATCTTGAGATTGTATTCATCATCTGATGTACCTGATTTTAAGGATGTTCAGGGATTATCATCCTCGGATCTATATAACTTTTTCTATCCAGTATATGGATGTTCATGGATGTAAGCATGTTGACACTGTTTTTACTTGTTTGGTAACCTTCTAGAATGTGATTTGTAAAAATGGTTATTATTATCCTCGTGATCTATTGTTGATGAGAAGGATCCTTCTTATTTTCAATACCTTGAAAATCACGATTGATGTGTTTGTCTTACGTCAAAGGCTTTTGTACAAAATTTTACAATGCTGACATATTATTTTTGCATTGTTCATATAAGACCTCATTTTTATATATGAGAGGATGGTTTGTTCGGGAGTTCATCCTCAAGTTAGGTTTAAGCGTGAGGATCAAATTTTTTATTTTCCACATAAGAGTACGTGATTGATGTGATGTCACTTCTATGTTTACTTTTGGTAAAACTTGAATAGTGTGAACAACTTGTCACCTAAAGTTTTAATTGAAGTGATCATTAATCAAAATTGGACGAATTTGATATTTTATCCAAAATCAAGAAGTGTTGGTTTTCATAGAAGATGATTGAATTAAAAAAAGAAATTATCATCTATATAGTTTAATAAAGCAAATATGATACATTGACAAGTTTAACACGCGTCAGCTAAATGGAGTGTTAGTCAAATATAAAGTTTCTATTGATATAAATAGCCACGTGCATATTTTTTCTAAAGAAAAAAAAAAACTTCCATTACATCACGATTTCACATAATATGTTAGTTGAGAATTTAATGGTCATTTAAAAAATAAGAAGAATAAATTAAAAATAAAATACAATCAGTTACAAGATTTGACAATTTTTATTTTTGAAAGTAATGATTAAGAGAAATAACCACCTTGTGCAGAATTTAAAAAAAAAATAAAAAAAAAACTTCCACTACATCACAATCGGACATAATGTGTCCATAGATAATTCAATGGCCACTTAAAAAATAGGAAGAATGAATTAAAAATAAAATACAATCAATTATACCACACGACTTGACATATTGTTGAAAATAATGATTTTTAAATACTATCTAGCAAATCACCGCTTCAAATTAATTTAATTAAAAATTTTATTTTATTTTAGGAATTTTAAATACTATTTAGCAAATCACCGCTTCAAATTTTTTTGTCAAAGTTAATTTTATATGTGGCATTGATGGATGACAAAGTTTAATTCTTTATTTTATAAAATTTGTATTTCTTATTTCTCGATTTGAGACTAATGTCCATGCGGGAGCTGCATACAACTTTCCTTCTTATGTATAGAACAACAGGACACGAATTCAAATTGAATTATCAAAATGGTACAATGGATTTATGAAATAAGATTACATAAATTTAATTAAAAAAAAATTTGTCGGAAAAAAAAATAGATATCTATATTTTGTTATATATATTTTTTTACTATTAATTATGTTTATAAATTTTGTACATTTGTATATCCTGCAACATTTATTTAATGACACAAATTTAGATTGAATCTACAGTGAGAACACCAACACAAATTTAGATTGAATCTACATCCAGAACACAAAACATGAGCAGATTCAAACAACTTAATTTCTAGAATAGTTATATTTTCGATGGTTACATTTTAATTTGACTAACATATTCTACGTTCTACATTATAAATTTATTATTAACTATCATTCAAATTCAAAGGAATTCACAGGATTCATGCAAACTACACTTATCAAAATCAACAATTTTAAAAGATTGATGAAAGATTCATGAATAATATACAAATTCAAAAATAATTGATAATCATAATTTTTATGTGTATTGTATTGTATTTTT
>JBBPBS010000451.1:224901-258019 GCA_037974835.1 Cicer judaicum
TACCATAATGAAAGATACTTTGCCATTTAATACAGAAAAATTTATATGAATTGTTAAATGATTATTTTTCTTTAATATCTAAGATGTATCGAATAGTACCATAATGAAAGATACTTTGTCATTTAATACAGCAAAATTTATATGAATAGTTAAATGTAATGTATTTCATATAAGTATAAATAATGAAAATAAAAACTCATTATCAAGTTACTTACACATTTTTACATTTTTACATTTACATAGTTTATATATGTTATGTCCAATATTTTTAAAATTTATATTTCATCTAATCTAATTATTTAATTTTTCAATAATCATTGTTTTTTTTTTTTTTAAAATTACAAGTACTGTTTTATAATAAGTTTTGTGGGAGGACAAAAAGATTATATGGAGAATTAAAATATAAGACATCAACGTTAAGTAAGTGGTATTCAAGTAATAGTATTCGAGTAATGTGTTTGATTAGTAACATTGACAGTCCAAGAAAAGATTAAAGATTTATATTTTAGATGACAAAGGAAAATAATGTGCCGACATCCCAAATGATTTATACAATAAAATTGTACAAAGAAAACTTCCATGTAAAATAAATTTAGTTTAGTATTAGATTTTTTTTAATTCAGTTCACAATTAGATTTTTTTTATTATAAATTGTTTATTTTTATTGCATGACATTAAATTGAAAATAAAAGTCAATTTATGTATTTAATATAAATGTGAATAAAATTCTCACAAGTTACACACTAGTTCGTTTAATAAACACGAGAAAAGAACGCGAAAAACGTATCTTGTCTCAGAAGCTTCATAGTATTTGTTAAATGTGTTAATAAATTGCTTCGATTATAATTATAAAAAAAAAATAGAGTTTAAGTTCTCACTAAAAATATTATAACACAATATATATCTTCGCTTAAATAAATAATAATATTTCTCTTTCTAAACGTAATTAAATAAACTGTAGCTTAAAAAGAAATTGAAGATAGAAAATTCTTCTGATTCTTCTTGGCTTTGGTACCACTTTTGATTGTTGTGTTGACCGCATCCTGATTCATCATATGTTGACGACACTTCTGTGAACAAAAAGAATTATCCCTTGCAAAAGAAATTAAATTGAAACTTTGATAAGAAAACTCTCCAACAAAGTACTGCACAAAAAAGTTTAACTTCAACTTTTTCTTGATAGATTTGATGTTTACTAGCTAGGTGTGTCAAATTAAAAATAAAAGAGTAATTCATTATGAATAAATAAATGTTATGGCAATTTGAGATTAAGTACATTAAAATGTATGAGAATTTGAATAAAACTGTTAAACCAAAACAATGTTATATTAGTTTAAATTTATTATTTCTTAATTTTTCTGTCCAAACATAAGAGGCAGATAGATAAAACTTTAATCTCCTAATTATATACAGACGTTTGAATTAAATTATTTTCATAAACTCTTAATTTAGTCTCTAAATTATTATCATCTTTTCTATTTGGTTCATAGAGATATTAAATAATTTTTTAAAGTATACAAAATCCAAATTGTCTCATTAAAAAAGCATACAGACTAAAAAGAGTACGAAGCGAGTGTTGTAATATTTGATTTTTATATTATAAATTTGAAAAATATCTTTAATTAATTGCTAATTCACAAGAATCTTTTGAATATTTAATGTGATTCTCTATTTATTTTTTAATCTACTACTTGAATATTTTAATGATAGAAAATTTAGTTTTCCTAGGTCTTATATGATCTTAATATTTTTAATAATTAGTTGGAGTTTTATATGATTTCATATGCATTAAAATAATTATTTTAAATACTTGAATAGTGATTGGCTAATGAGGTATTCTGTCAACATAAAAACCACTTGTTTTCAAATTAACTTAATAAGTTATTAACACAGTATGAAATAGAACAATTTTAAGCATATCCTACAATTAATTAAGTGAAAAAATATTATTATGCCAACAAAACTCTTCCAAAGGACAACCTATGAATTATCTTCATTAAAATCTGCTGACATGACAAAACTACGGCCAATTAACCTCATCAATTCCTTCAACAAAAACAATTAGATTTTGAATTTTAAATATAAACAAATAATGATTCATTAAAAATATCTAAATGTTGAATTTATTATTGTAAGGAAAAAAAATCAATTTAACTACAATCGTCTTATTGAAGTTTTAATAATAACAAAAATAGTTGAGCAATTATCACTTAATTGGGTTTGTTAGTGCATAAATTAAGTTAGAAAATAAAATTTATTAATGACTAACTATTTTAAGGTATTATCCCCTTTTGAGTAAATTATAAATAATAATGAGTATACATTACTAACACAAATATTATTATTTAATAAACAATTAATTATATTTATTAATAGAGTAAGTCATAATTTATAAAAAAAAAAAAAAAAAAGTCCTTGAGAAGGTTATACAGTGAATCTTCATAAAATTGCAACAAATAACTCACTAAACTTAATGTTAGCATGAGCTCTACAACGAGCATATGATAACATATACTCTAAGTCAAAGCTTAAAGGACAATGCAAAATAGTCAACGAGTGTTCCTCTCATCACAAAGCAAAAGAGTGATATTATGAATACTTGCCTTTAGAAAAAGTCAATTATAAGTCAAAAAAATTTATGATCTTTTGAAAAAGATTATGAGAAAAAAAGGTTGTGGCATTTGTTGAGGCAAAATCTTAAATCAATTTTTTGAAGGTAAACAAATAAGTTAATTATTCTCTAATCATGATTTTTATTATGTTGCAATTTAACTTGTATTTTTTAGTGATTTATTCAAAGATAGGTGATCAAATACATTCATACAATAATCAATGATCTCACAATGAAATAAATCACGTCTTAATTAAATTGGAGATTGATATCAAAGATCATTCTTGTTTATCAAAAGGATCATTTTGATTTATTAAGGATCATTCTGATTTATCAAGGATCATTCTAGTTTATCAAGAAATAGGCTGGTTTTATAAAGACCATTCTTGTTATTTCGTTTTAAAGATATATTTAAAACAAATCATTCTCCATATTCTTAAAAACCCAAGATAAAAGAATATCAATATTACTCGAAACTATAATCAAGCCTATAATTCAAGCTGAAGGCGCAAAGTAGCAAAATAGCCTCTTAATTGACGACCAGATCGATCTCCAAATTGATTAGTTGTGAGCAAGGACAAAAGGACATTGTTGATGCACTTTTTGCATAAAGCTCTACTTGCTTTTGAGACAAATGACTGACACTAAACAATTAGGCAAACACTTATCCTCATTTTCCATACAACACAGAACCAAGAACGTCTTGGTTTCGAAGAAGAACATTTTGGATTAAATAGCACACATTCCTATTAGATCTCACTCTGAACAAATATTTTACTCAAGATTAGTAGCGGCTATAATGAACCTTTTCTAACAGTTACAATCATACTTAAGCGATAAAACTCTTGAATCAAGCAAAACTCCAACTCTCTCTTATTTCATTCAATGATCTCTTTATTGAGTTATTGGTGATAATCAATCTCAAACAAGTGTTGAGTAGATTGTGATCCTAAAACCTTTTATCATACACATTATTTGAAACTCTAGTCTATCTCTTAAGATAGATTGAGTATGTTGTAAAAATCCTTTTAGTGATTAAAAGGTAACTTGTAAAAATCATTTCAAGGTTAAAAGGTGAATTCTTTAATCTGATCAATAGTGACCAAGAAAGATAGTGTCAAAGCATGAACGTTATTGTGTCAAGCATATTAGTTGAAAAAAGTCACATATTTTGAGGACTAGACGTAGCCCACATTCGGTAACCAAGATACATCATTGTGTGATATCCTTCTCTCTATCTTTATTTTTTTCTCACTCACTAATCACCTATAAATAATTTTCTCTATTCATTTTAAACTCACCTAGAACATTCTGGATTGTTTATTTGTGACCAAGATTGATTTTGAGTTAATATAAATTAAAATTAGGAATTAATTGAAATAAACGTGAATGTCATGGGAAGTGGGTTGAATTGTGGTCCTTTTTAAAATTTAATTTATGCATTAATATTATCCTCTCAAGTTGTCTTTTGAGTGAAGATGCTTAGACAAAAAATCCTCATCTTCTTATTGAAGTGAATGAAGACAATGATGATAAGCTTCAATAAGTTAGATATTTTCTTATAGATGATTCTCTTGATGTTTAAAGATTAATAATTCTATATTTATAGTTGTCTTTCACTACTAGAAATTTCACTATTAGTGACTGAATATTTTCAGTCACACTAGGGGCCAAAATAGAGACTTTCATTTTGAACCTCGAAAATAAATATTTTTTCGTCACTAAATCGGTCGCAAACGAAATTTTCGTCACTAAATCGGTCGCAAACGAAATATAGAGACTAAAATAGCAACTGAGTTTTGACGACTAAAATTTTAATCGTTAACACTACTTGAAATTTCACTTTTAATGATTGATTTAATAGACCAAATTCTTTCAGTCACTTTAAAGACTGAATTAGAGACCAAAATACAAAACTTAGCTACTTAAGTTTTAATGACTGAATCATCGATCTCTATTATTTATATTTTCTATTTAATTAAAATTGGCTGACAAAACTTTTATCTTTTAGGTAGAAATTTGTTATAAATCCCTTTCCAATTTTCACTCAAATAAAATTCCCATTCTAATTAGAAAAACAAGCAAAAATTCGTTTCAAGCAAAATAAAATTCCCTCTCCATTTTCACTAAAATAAAGTTCTCTCTCGAAACTCTGTTCCCTCTCTAAACTCTAATATGTGAAATAAACCCTTAACTTTCAAAAATTCATTTCATTTGTTCCATCACTGTTCCACCAGCGCTTCTTTGTTTCATCACCATTTCACCAGCACTTCTCTATTTCATCACCGTTCCAACACCGCTTCTTCGTTTCATCACCATTTATTCGCTACTTTCCTCATCCATCGTTTCACGCTGTGCTTTGGAAAAATAGAAATACATAGCCACCACACATAATCGACCGACTCAAATTATGCTCCAAGTAAGGAGCCCGTTTTTCATCTCCCTGCCACTCGTAAAAACGTCCCCTTTTTCATGTTTTGCTGACTCTGAGGGGAATTATGATGATGTTATTGTTAATTCCTCATATTTTTTGGGCGAGTCATTTGAATTCAAAATGTTTATTCAATATATTCAATAAATAATTCATATTATTGGAATTAAAACTGAACAAAGCATATGTTATTTTGAAAATGAAAAAAAAATGGTGTTTTGAGAAGGATCTATAATTTCTCACCCCTTTAGAAATTGCTTAACTTTACCTGAACTCTTATTTCTCAGTCTAATAAATTGTTACATATCAGGGTTATTTTGTACTTGGTGTTTGGCCCTGATTTATGATAAACTTTCAGTGATGATTTAGGTTGTTTTGTTGGCTGGTATGATTGACTTACCTAGGTTACATACCATTTTGATTTGAGTTTTATTTAAAAGCTTCTTTTTCTTTTGTAGTGTTTTGTTTGTTGGTATAATGATTGAGTATCTATGTGTGCATCTATATTACAAGATCACTTTTTTGATTTAGGTATTGATCAAATGTAGCAACATAACTTAATTATATGTAATATTCAAAAATTGATAAAAATTGGAATTAAAGAGAAGAAGGTTAATTAATTGTTTGCTAAGGCTAAAATATTATAACGAATAATCTCTTTGATTATTCAAAAACTGTGAAATATTCACTTTCTGAGTTGCTGTTTTGTTGGTCTTCATCTTCCTTTACTTTATGAAGATAAGATAATTTAGGATTTGGTGTGTTTCATAATTGGAAAATGTAAAGTGGGTACAAAGACATGAATTTGAAGAAATGAGAAATGAAAGAGATCAACAAATACCTGAATTTGAAGAAATGAGAAATGAAAGAGATCAACTTTGAGAGGAATTGACTAATACAAACAGAACAGTTGATTAATACCCAGACAAAATCGACCACCGAATCCATTGTTGGAATCAATTTTATCGATCGTGGCTCGGTTTAATAAAAAAAAAGATGCATTCCTTCCTTGGGCGAGCTGTTTTTGGCTTATTCCAATCACCACATATTTCTTCTAAAACAACTGACATTGTGTTTGGATTCCTCTCGACGAAATATTCAAGAAGCCATACTCATTTTGTATATTTTGATGAAGTTGACATCAGACCCTTATAGCGCTCCAACGTGTTGGTGATACTTTTTCTGAAATTTTTTCTTCGTTTTGACTCTATTTTTGTCCCTAAATTTATTATTAATTATTTAACACTTATTTTTTATGTTTCCATATAATTTATCAGTCAGGTCTCATCGATTTTGTTAACTCGTCGTTTATTCATAATCACTCGCTATACGTTCTTGCAGTTGCTATTTAAAATTTGCATTAAATTTTATGTTTGAGGAAACATCTAAATAAGGTAAGAGGTGAGATAACGTTTGAGTTCATGAGCATAATATATTGTGAGATGAACGGGAAAATTATATTTCCCAACGATTCATTTTGGGGATTGCTACGCACAGTAGTAGCCCTTTGTGAGATAAATTAATTAATGTGCAAATATGAAAATTGTGAGATTATAATATAAAATAGAAATATTTGTAAGGTGTTGATTGATTTAATTTGTTTAAATATGTGGTATTTGATATTATTGTGATATTGGGTGTTGAATGAATTTTATGTATATGTTTGACTAGGTGAGTTAATGTGATGTGATAATAATATAGGGATGCGTTGTGATAGTTTTATGTGATGATGATGATGTATGATTAATAATTGTGATGGTATACATTTGTGATGAGTTTATGTGATGATGATGATTTTTTATTAATGATAGTGATGCTATAAATTTGTGATAAGGATATTGAAGTAACCCCATAATTGATGAAATGATGGTGATTCCAATTTGTGTTTGATGTGACAGTCTTAATGGAGTATCAAAGGACAACCAGGGGAGAAAATAAATATTGAGAATTTGTGAAGTGGAGATTATTTTGTCATCATATAGGTAGGCCTAGCAAGCCTAGTGATTATAGGGTAGTACAATTGAATGAGCATAATTATGGTGGTATGTTATTGAGCCTTAAAGAAGGATTGTTAGACCTTGGAGGTATTCGGGTGCGGAATTCCTAGGTGACTTGGAGGTAACACTCGATATGTCGGGAGCTACCATGCAACACACGTTTACCTCGACTGTCCCGTATATGTATCTCAGGTTGAGTTGAGGGGATCTATGAGGATAGGGTCAATTTGAATTGTCCGTCCACTAGAATGGTAGGATTGTATTAAGTCTCATAATCAAGTACTTCAGAGTTAGAATGGTACCACATGGTGAAGTAGAGTCTAAGCTCATGCATAACATTGCATTTTGTGTGTGATTGTTTCGTTGTGATTAATATGTATCGTGTGTGATAATTTCTCTTGGATGATGTGACGATATCACGATATATTGATTTTACTCTAGTGATTTTGGATTTATAAGGTGATATTTTTCTTTGAAGAATATTTGTGTAATGATACAATTTATATATGATTAATTACAGGTTGGCGAAATCGCAGTTATTACAGATTAATGAGTCTTGAAGTTCAAGTTTGGGACAACCTCGCTCTGATAAGTGATATCAGGAATAAGAGTTGTAAATTATATTTTACTCTTACTTTCTATTAGAAATGACCTTATGTATGAAAATCTTATAAGTACTAGTATGAATTTTGGAATTAAATTAAGAAATTCTAGTTGAATAAAGTTTATGGAGATTGAACCTTTTTATAAGAGGAATTTAAAGTATTTCTTTTGAATTTTGAAAAATATGATTTCCTAAATTAATTATTTTTATTTTTATTTATTTAAAAATAAATTTTCTTTATCCACTACGAATGTACCAAAATCAAAAAAATTTGAGCCCGCTTTTTCAAAAACATTTTTGTAAAATTTTGTTTCTTTTTTTTTTTCAAAAAATAAATCTTTTCCGATAAAAAATGATTTCAAATTCTTTTTACTGTTTTTCGGAATTTTTTTTATTCCTTTTAAAATATTCAATTTTTTTTGGGAAAAATAATTTTTTAATATTGCTCACAATTTTTAGATGAAAAACCATTAAATTTTCTAAAAAAAAATGTTTTGTGGGATTTTTTCAAAGAAGACTTTAAATATTTGTTAAAAAATTATGGTAATATATTAATTATCAATGTTAGATTTAAAAATATAATTGTCCAATTTTAGAATATTTTATTTAAATAGAGACTATATTTTTAGGTTAATAAATTTATGGATGGACTTAAATTATTAATAAAAAATGGAGAATTGAAAGTGTATTTAAACTTAAATGATATTATAAAAATGTTTATTTAGAGTGTAATGTCTATTTAGTAAGGGTGGACAAAGTTCAGTTCTAAATTAGAACTATTTGAAAATTGAACTAAAATGATTTTCATTATGAAAAAACTGAATCGAACTGGTTTTCAGTTTATAAAATCGAACCAAACTGTTTTCATAAACTAGTGAACAAGTTTATTATTTTGAACCGAGCCGAATCGGTTTAACTTTATTTTTTTATATAGGCCAAATTTTACATAGTTATCCCTAATTACTTCTAAAAAAACATATTTGATTCTATTTTTTTGAAATAAAAACCGGTTCATTTTAGTTTGTTGAACTGAAAACCGGTTCGGTTTTATTTTTTCAAATTGAAAACCCGTTCGGTTCAGTTCTAGTTTTAAAAAATCAGTTCGAAAACAGTTAGGTTCTCAATTTTTATAAATCAGTTCAGTTCAAAATCAGTTCGGTTGAGTTCATTCGTTAACCGTTGGATCGAGCTGCTATTTGGACAATAGGTTTACAATATTCAGTTCTTCGTTTTCAACAGTCGGATCGACATAGCGACGTCTGTAGAAGGAGAAATAGTGCTCGCACAGCAGTAGGTGTTTTGAGTGTTTTTCTTCTTCTTGCTTTTTATTTGTAGGCTTTAGTGCTTTGCTATGTTGATTGGTTGTAGATACAATTTCTGTATCATTTTTAGCCTCTCTTGTACCCTTATTTGATTATAGTTGAGCTATTTCCTTTGTCTAGACGACCCATGGTTTTTTTACACTTACATTGAGGGGTTTTCTACGTTAAAATATTGGTGTTCATTACGCTCTTTTATTTTGAATAATTTGTTGTCATATATTTGTCGTTGCTCCTTACAGGTTCTTGCATGTTGTGTTTATTCCTCATCATAGTGGCATCAAAGCTCTTGGTTGAATCGTTATTTGACTTGCTTGAAGGATTGAGGAAAATATGAATATAAAGATGATATGCTTGAATGGTAGTAATTACCATTTGTGGAAGGGCCATATAAAAGATTTGTTATTTGTGAAGCAAATGCATCTTCCTATATTTTCTAAAAATTCAGTTGATAAATCTACGAAAGAATGGGATTTTGAACATTAACAGATATGTGGTTTTGTTAGGCAATATGTAGAAGATAATGTTTATAATCATATTGCTAATAAGACAAATGCAAAAACTATGTGGGATAAGATAGAGATTTTGTTTGCCTCTAAATCAGTAAATAATAAATTATTCTTACTGAATAGTTTAATAAGTTTGAAGTATAAGGAGGGAACACCCATTTTGGACCACTTGAGTGAATTTCAGGGGCTCCTTGATCAATTGTATGGAATGGGTATTAGGTTTGATGATGAGCTATTGGAACTATTTTTAGTATTATGTTTACCAGAGTCTTGGGAGATATTTCAGGTTTTTATAACGAGTTCAACTCCTAATGATGTTGTTTCTTTGGATACGGCTAAGGGGTGAAGTCAGAAAAAAGGGGGTGAAGTCACATGGTTCCAGTAGCTCAATTTGAAGTTCTTCATCTCAATTTGCAGCTTTTGTCACAGAAAATAGGGGGTGAAGTCATAGAATAATGCACATACCGAAGAATTTTTTTCTGTGGAAAAAAGAAGAACAAAAGCAAGAAGAGTAAGCAGAAACAAAGGGGTTGTAATGATGACAATGATGATGACCGTGTTACTACTACTACTACTAGTGATGATCTTGTTATTCTCTATGACTATGAGTCAATTAATCTTATATCTAATGAGAGCATGTGGATAATAGATAGTGGTGCTACACTACATGTTACACCGAGGAAATAGTTCTTCGCATCTTATACTTCAGGTGACTTTGGAGTTATGAAAATGAGTAATGATGGTGTATCTAAGATAATGGATGTTGGGATGTATGCTTTCAATCCAACATAGGAATGCAATTGTTGCTTAAAATAGTCAAACATGCTCTAGATGTTCGCTTCAATTTGATCTCTATGCATATGCTTGATGAAAGTAGTTTTGATAATCATTTTTCTTTTGGAAAGTGGAAACTCAGTAAACGTAACTTGGTTGTGGCTAGAGAGGAGAAAATTAGTAAATTGTATTGGACAAAAGCTTTGGTTGCAAAAGACAGTGTAAATGTCGTTGATATGGAATCATCTTTGTGGACCAAAGGCTTAGTCATCTTAGTGATATACGGTTAAATTGCTTAGTTAGAAAGGATGTGCTTCTGGGATTGAAGAATGTAGATTTGGAGAGATGTTCTCACTACATGATTGGTAAACAGACTAGAGTGTCCTTCAAAAAGCATCCTCCCTCTAGAAAAGTCATAGTTGATTCAGTTTGTGAATTTTGACGTCTATGGCCCTTTAAAGGTAAAATCTTTTAGTGGTGCACTTTATTTTGTTACTTTTATTGATGACTGTTCCTGGAAACTATGTATTTAAGTTCTGAAGACAAAAGACCAAGTGTTGGTGAAATTCAAACAATTTCATGCTTTGGTTGAGAGGCAAATAGGCAAGAAGAAGAAACGTGTTCGTACTAACAACAGTGGTGAGTATTGCATACCCTTTGATGTCTATTGCAAACAACATGATATAGCACATGAAATGACTCCTCTTAAAAATCCTAAGTTGAATGGTTTAGTAGAGAGGATGAATCAGACACTTGTTGAGAGAGTGAGGTGTATGCTCTATGAAGCTAAGTTGGCTAAATATTATTAAGGTGAGGCATTGTACACGACAATGCATGTTATTAATCTTACTCCTACTGTCGCTTTGAATAGTGAGGTACCAAACAAGGTATGGTTTGGAGAGAATATCAGGTATGATCACTTGAGCGTCTTTGGTTGCAAGACTTTTGTGCATTCTCCAAAGGATGAAAGATCCAAGTTCGATGCAAAGTTAAAGCAGTGTATCTTCATCGGTTATAGTGAGGATGAATTTGGCTACAAAGTGTATGATCCTATGAACAAAAAGGCTATTAGAAGTCGTGATGTAGTGTTCATGGAAGACAAAACTATTGAAGACATTGATACGGTCGAGAAGACTACACCTGATAGAAATTACATCATGCTGAGCCACATGATTGTGTTGATGATCATCGACTTAGAGATGAGATTAATATTTCAACTAGTGAAGATCATTAGTTGTCACATGATAAGAATCTTAGTGATACTTCTAAATCATATCTAACCCAACTTAGTAGGTCTAAGAGGCAGATACAACCATCTACAAGGTACGGTACTAACATGTATGTGAATTTGACTGATGAAGATGAACTTGAGTGTTTTGGATAGGCCATAGAGAGTGAAGAAAGTCAAACGTGGTTGGATGCAATGCATGATGAGATGAAATCCTTGCATGATAACCACACTTATGATATGATGATATTGCCAAAAGGCTAAAGGGCTTTGGAAAACAGATATTTCTCGAGAGTGAAAATTGGGAGAGTAACTCAAGGTCTCCTAGGTAGAAAGCCAGATTAGTGGTGAAAGGTTTCCGTCAAAGAAATGGTGTTCATTTTAATAAGATTTCCTTATCTGTGGTAAAAATGTCATCAATTAGAACCGTGTTGAGTTTGGAAGCTACTCTTGACTTAGAGGTAGAGCAAATGGATGTAAAAATGGATTTCCTTCATGGTGATTTAGAGGAAGAGATTTACATGAAATAGCCTGATGGTTTTCTTGTTGAAGGCAAGGGAGACTATGTGTGTAGACTAAGAAAAAGTCTATATGGTTTGAAGCATGCTCCTAGGGAGTGGTACAAAAGGTTTGAGTGTGTTATGTATCACCAAAGATACACGAAGACTACTTCTAACCATTGTGTATTTGTTAGAAAATTTTCTAATGATGATTGCATTATCCTGTTATTATATGTTGATGACATGCTTATTGATGGGAAAAACATTTCCAAGATTGATAGGTTAAAGAAGCAGTTGAGCGAGTCATTTGTCATGAAATACTTGGGAGCAGCTAAACAGATTATTGACATAAGAATCATGTGTGACAAAAAGGAGAAGAAACTTTGGATCTCACAAGAACACTATATTGAGTGAGTGTTGCAGAGGTTTTAGATGGAAAACTCTAAGACTGAAAGTACTCCCCTTGCTGCTCACTTTAAGTTGAGTTCTAAACAAAGTCCTTCTAGTGAAGATGACAAAGGAGACATGGGACGAGTTCCTTATGGTTCTGTTGTGGGTAGTTTGATATATGCAATAGTGTGTACAAGACTAGATATTGTGCATGTTGTTGGTACAGTCAGAAAAACTTTGTCTGATCCAAGTAGAGAGCATTGGAATGCTGTAAAATGGATTTTTAGGTATCTTCGTGGTACTACATGTATAAGGCTTTATTTTGGAGATGACAAACCTATTTTGGTGTGGTACTCTGACTCTGATATGGCTGGAGATATTGGCTCAAGAAAGTAACTTCGTGCTACATGATTAAATTTACAGATGGAGTTGTGGTTTGGCAGTCTTGATTACAGAAATGTGTAGCATTGTCTACAATTGAGGCAGAGTTCATTGCCATTACGGAACCATGCAAAAAGTTGATTTGTGTGAAGAAATTGTTGCAGGAGATTGGGTTTATTCAGGACAAATATGTATTATTTGTCGATAGTCAAAGTGCTATTCATCTTGGTAAGAATTTGATATTTCATAACAGGTCCAAACACATTAACGTGAGGTATCATTGGATACGTGATGTTTTGAAAGCTAAGTTTTTGGAATTGGCTAAAGTTCATACTGATTGTAATGGTTCTCATATGATGACTAAAACATTACTAAGAGGGAAGTTTGAAACTTGTTGTGATATCGCCAGTTTGGCAATTATCTCAACATAGTTGTGAGCGGGAGATATGTTGGGTATTGGGCTCCCTTCCTATATGGAGACAGGCCCAAATATCATAGTCATTTGTCTCACTTATTTAAGTGGAGAGTGGTATAATTGGGGTTATAATGTGATACCCTAAACCCCAAAATAATATATATAATAATTTATATCATATTTCTATAAATTTTGCAGCAATTAAATAAAAATATATTTTCAAGAAAATAAAAACTTTTATTTTTAATTTAGGATATCACGTTTCTCCAAAATAAAAAGGAACACTTTGAACTTCTTTACTCCTATAAAATAGTGCAATCTCAATAAGCTTGATTTAAGTATAATTACTTGATTTAATTCTAAAAACTAACTAGTACTTATAAGGTTTTCATAAAAAAAAAAAAATCGTTTCAAATTAAATAAATAAAATACAAATTACAATTTTTATTCCCAATATAACCTATCAGAGAGGGGTTCCTCCCAAACTTCAACTTCAAGATTCATTAACCTGTAACAACTGCATTTCGCAAATGCATGACCAAGTCAGTCAAACACAAATAACGAAGGAGGTGAGTTTTGAAATCATGTTAATAGTATAATATAAGTAACAAGAACACACATTTGATCAACCGTATCATTAAACAAACATTATTCAAGGAAAAACATCACATAATGAAGTCAAAGTCAAAATCAAGGAAAATCGATACATTTTACTATAACATCAAATCATTTCATAAATTATTATCACACACAATACATATTAATCACAACAAAACAATCACAAGAAAATTCAATGTTATGTATGAGCTCAGACTCTACTTCACAATGTTGTACCTGTAACACTCCAAATTTTATAATAAATATTTTTTTCATGAAATAGGATTTTAGATAATTAATTTGGTGTTAAAACTGTTTTAGAATATATGTGGATAAATCTTGTGACTAACTTTCGTTATATGAGTGTTTTCTATGATATGCTAATTTTGTATATATTTGAATAAATAAGTGATATAAATAATAAATATTATATTTTATTATTTTATATATTTTTCTATAAATAATAGTATTTTAGTGTATATATTTTAAAGAATAAGATTTTAGGTGACTCTACATGTATACATGTGTTTGTAATTAATATGATATTTTCTTATATGTTTGACTAATATTAAGTGTGCACACAATTATATTTAATTATTTATAAATATATTTTATTTTAATTATTTATTTTACAAATAATTATCTTGATATATTAGTTAAACATAAATTTATAAATAATTAAATTAAATATAATTATGTGTACACTTAACATCAGTCAAACATACAAGAAAATATCACATTAACTGCAACGCACATATACATGTAGAGTCGCCTAAAATCTTATTCTTTAAAATATTTACACTAAAATACTATTATTTATAGAAAATATATAAAATTAATAAAATATAACTTTTGTTATTTATATCACTTATTTAGTCAAATATATACAAAATTAGCGTATCATAGAAAGCTCCCATATAACGAAAGTTATTCACAAGATTTATCAACATATATTCTAAAAAAGTTTTAACATCAAATTAATTATCTAAAATCCTATTTCATTAAGAAAATATTTATTATAAAATTCGCGGTGCTACATAGAAGAGATAAACTATTTTGATAGGAAAGGAAAACACCAAAAGAGGAAAGAGAAGAGTAACCCTATTCCCAATTTTGTTAAATCAGTCTTAGAAAAACATCATGTGTTTGGAGGGGTGCTTGCACAACTATAGGTTTTTTTGGGTGTTTTCCTTCTTCTTGTTTTTCATTTGTAGGCTTTAGTGCATTACTATTTTGGCTGGTTGTAAGCACAATTGGTGTATCATTTTTGAGACTCTCTTCTACCCTTTTTTCATTATAGTGGAGCTATTTCTTTGGTCTGGACGACTTCTGGATTTTTTAGACTTGCATTGAGGGATTTTCTACGTTAAAATATTATTGTTCAGTACGCTATTTTATTTTGTTTAATTTTTTGTCATATAATTGTTGTTGCTCCTAACGGATTCTAGCAAGTTGAGAAAATTTTATATCCGCTGTATTAATTGTTCATGTGTTTTTTATGTGTGTTTATTCCCCATCAATTTGGACCTCTCTTTTTATTTGGTGGTATTTTGAAAATGAATAAAGCAGTTTTTCGAAAATCAAAAATAACAAAGTGTGTCAAAAAAAATTTAAAAAGAAAAGATTTGATTCTTTTAATTCAGGGAAGTATGAATTCTAGAGTTGTTTAATTATATATTTATAGATTTGAATTAGGGAAGTATGAATTGAATAGGTTACCATATGTTTCCGATGTAACCTTGGATAGATTTGAATTAGTTGGATATATAAAATATGTAATCTGAATTTATTAATTGCAGTTGTTGTCGGTTAAAAGGAAGACAAGACTTGGTAGAATAGTTGTAAAGTGGTAATTTATTAAATTTATTAATTTCGATTGTGTTAGTTGGAACAACATGCTGCTCAAGTAACATATGTTGTCTAGATTTTATTTAGTTGGATTTACAATATATGTAGCGCGTGAAATTATTCATACGAGTTGTCATCGACTGCAAAGAAAGACACAATATGGTTGGTTAGTTTCATATCTGTGATGGTAAATATGTGATGATTATAAAGTTAATTTACATTTGGACTAGGTTTAACCCACACCTGTGAAGAAAAACTTGTGACAATTATAAGAATTTTTTGTTTAACAACGCTAATTGTCTATGTTTGATCATTGTAAGAAAACACCATTAGTAATTGTAATACTAGAATAGTACCACAAAATTTTCAGCACGCCGTTCTTCACATGTAAGACCTGTAGTTTTATAAATTCGTAGTAATATATTACTTTATTTTAAAATATAAAATATAAAAATAAAATAAATTATATTTGACATTATATTTGACATTGTTAAGATTACTTTATTTTAAAATATAAAAATAAAATAATGTCATTTTCAAATGAATTCATCATTCCATGATAAATTAAACTGAGAATTCCTATAGTTATTTTTGGTTGATTGCAAGAGTTAGATGATTTTTGAGTGAGGAATAATTATTCTGGAAAAGAATAATTTTTTAGTTATTAAAAGTTGTAATCGTTACTATTTTTTAGATGAATAGAAACTAGAACGGTGGTAGTAGGTCTTGGAATAGTAGTATCAATTAAAAACTTTTTCAAACTTTGAATCTCTTTGAATATTTAGTCCTTGCATGTGGTTACTATAGCTTGATCATATATTTTTTAGTTGTAATTTAAAGAACTCAACTCTTGATGATCATAAAAATATGATTTTGAGTTTGCATGTAAAGTTACGAGCTTGATTGATGAAAAGAAAATTATTGTTGTTACTAATGATAACAATTTCATAAAATGTTAAAGAATAAAAAGAGGGAAATCTTGAATTTTGTGCAGTAAACCAAGAAATGGGTTGATCATTACATGCATGTCCATTTCTTTTTAGTTAACTTCGTGATCATGTGTTAAAATTTGCATTCATGAAGATTTTATGTTTGGGAAAGTGTCTGGAAATTTTCTATGTAAAACTGATTTTCCGTATGAATTTTATATAATTATTGGTTAAACATTATTTTAACAAAATAAAACTTTTAGTTCTTTTGGAAATGGTATTAATCACCACAAAATTATTGTAATTCTTCTAAATCATTATTGTGCTCTAAAAGTTATTGAATTTGAGATATGTAATGTGTTATCGATTCTAGAGAAAAACATTTTTTGAAACATGGATGTATAATTTATAGGAAAATAAATTTTATAGTGACATTTAAATGCTTGGGTTTGTCAGAAAAATTGGTGTTCCAGAAATGTCTTAGTAGCATGTCTAAAATAAATTTTTTTTTTTTTTTGGAGATAGATTTTTTGTAACATGTTTTTACTTAAGATAGGGAGTTTTAGAAATATTTTTCATTATTTTTCAAGCATTAAAACCTATTTATTTATAATTATTTTTAAAAGGATGTACATGAAAATTGTCTCAATCTAAAGAATGTGAAATTATCAACCTATTATGCTAAAGTTAAACAAGATGGAATAGAAAAGTGTCCCATAATGATACAACGATGAGAGTGTGTTGAGATGAAATGGATGATTAGGAAAAATAAATTTAAATAAATTTTGGAGAAACATAAAAATGAATGATCGAAGAAATGCGGCATTTGTGCATTACGCGGATGAAGTGAATGATGGAGGAATTTCTCTGTAATTTGAATTTACGTATGTTATAGATGGATTCAAAGATAATAAATTTTCCTAAATATGATTAGAATGTAAGGTACAAGGATTGTCCTAAGTTAGAGCTTTCAGAAGCAAAATATTTGAATCGGACAACAATGGTGTTGCCCCAATTTTAGTGTATCATGTTGAAATATTTCCTTCATATGGTGCGTGTTAATTGACTGTAGAGATAATTGACTGAATAAATGAACATTTGTCGTATTTAATATATGAATATCAACGAAAGGTGAGAAAGTTGTCTCAATTGAAAAATGAATGCTCCAATTTTAGAGTTTATGTACAGAACGTTCAATCTCATTGATTATCAGTATAGCTTTTCTTTGAAAAAATATTAAGCCTACAAACCCATAAGAACTTTTTTTTTTTTTTTGAGTTTGGTTTGTAACATATTGCAAATGGGGATTGTCATTTTGTCCCAAAATTTAAAATTAAAAAAATGAGCAATCAATCATTAATCAAAATAAATTTTTTAGGCGTGTAGTGTGGTTAATGGCTAACAAGCTTATAAAAGAAAAAAATATGAGGTTCCATAAAAACCAGAAAACGGAGGACGTTCTTGGTTTTATGCTGAAAACAGAGAATGTTTTGAAAATAATTTTCACTATCAAATTAAACGAAAATTAAAGAAATATAAGGGAAGAATAACACCCAGATTTACGTGTTCGGTCGCAATTGATGAGACCTACGTCACAGACACGCAAGCAAGATTAATCCACTATTAATGATTAAATTTTACAATATCAAAGTCTTCTCATGATTGATCTCCTAATATCTATCACTATTTATGAACCATCAATACTAGCATTTTCACTCAATCTTTCTTTCTCTCCCTTTAATCTTATTTCTTTGATTTTCTATGAATCACGAATTGCTTATGCCTCTATTTCTCACAGCCATCACTGTTACAACAATATACAAGCTGCTACAATATTACAACATTATTTATAGTATACAAAAGCAAACAAGTTTTACTAACTATAACTACCTTGTTATAACTAACTTAACTTGGTCAAAAGTAGTTATAACAACCACTAAAGCTTAATCAACTTTAATTAGATGATTTGAGGCATGTATTCACATAAGGTGTCATATATTCTCTTTTAATATGAATACATCATGTTAACTTAAAAAAAAACTCAAATACTCACCTAAATAATCACGTATTCACCCAAACAACATCATATCATATCATTGATAGAAAAATATTTACCCAAATTTTCCCTTTCTTTCCCATTTCCATCTCATAGCATTTTTTTTTATATCTTCCAATTTCCCTTTAGCAATTGTTCCCTTTCTTCTCTTTCCCTCTTCAAATGATTCTTCCGATTTCTTCTTTAATCAATTTCGTCTTCAATACGTATATCTCTTCAATCGGATTTCCCTCACGATTTATCGATTTACAATTCAATGATTTATGAAAAAGTAAAAATCATTTTTCCTCTATTAGCAACTTGCATTGGTTGAATCATTTGATATAACTACTTGACCCAGCTCCAAATACACTTTTTACTCCCTCCCCCATGTGCAAATTTAGGGTAACGAAGATTACTTTATTCTACTTATGAATCATCGACGAGGCTACATTTTCCTGCTTCTGCACTAGCGACGGGTCTACATTTTTCTGCTTCTACACCAATGATGAGTTTCTTTGTCTTCCCCTTCCATCCGTCGAGAAGCGTTGCCATCGAGAAGTGTTGATTTCTTGTTACACCCAACAAGTTTGTTCATTTCTATTGTAATTTTCTAATAATTATTGTTTCTTAGCCATTTTAGTAGTTTGATTTTGCTATAGATTTTGATGATTTTGTTTTATGATTTTGCTATGGATTTTGTTGATTTAGCAATTCTTTCGATCTACAGTGTACAATCAAATATTTTCGGGAATTTCTACTTGAAATTTCTATAATATTTGTTTTTGGAAGATATGATTTTATATGGCTGCTTATCCATTGAAAAGCTTGATATATATATATATATATATCATATAATTAGTTTAGTTTTGATCGATCGTTACGATGATTTCAACGTTTGAGTTCGAAAAAGATTAAAGAATATGCGGATTCCTGTTGTCAATTCTTGTTTTTGTTATCTTTAAGGTGCCAAGGAGTTCAAGGACTTTGTTTGGTGGTGGAAAATCATTAGCTACTTGTCCATAGTTTATTCCAAATGATGCAACTTGAACAAAAATTATAGTATATGTGATTACACAATCAAATATATTTGCCTGTATTATTATCACTACGCCAAAAATAGCCTTTTATAGCGCTTTTTCTAAGCCTTTTACAGCGCTTTTTCAAAAAAATAAGCGCTGTGGAAACGAGCGTTGTAAAAGCTACAACAACGCTTGTAAAAAAGCGCTATAAATCATGTAAATATAACGCGCGCTTGTTATGAACCTTTTTACAGCGCTTTTTTGTAAAAAGCGCTGTAATAGGCATACCCATGATTCATATTTTTGGTGTACCTTTTTACAGAGTTTTTTTGTAAAAAAGCGCTGTAATAGGCATACCCATAATTCATATTTTTGGTGTATCTTTTTACAGCGCTTTTTTGTAAAAAGCGATGTAATAGGCATACCCATAATTCATATTTGGATGTACCTTTTTACAGCGCTTTTTTTTAAAAAGCGCTGTAATAGACATACCCATAATTTATATTTGGGTGTACCTTTTTACAACGCTTTTTTGTAAAAAGCGCTGTAATAGGCATATCCATAATTCATATTTGGGTGTACCTTTTAGAGCGCTTTTTGTAAAAAGCGCTGTAAAAAGGTATCCTTTTATAGCGCTTGTTCAAAAAAGCGCTGTAAAAAGGTGTATTTTTTTTTAATGCCCTATATATATTTGAAAAGCGCTTTTTAGCTTTTTATGGCATTTATTTTATAAAGCGCTATCTTTTATCCTTTTATCCAAAATAATTTTGAATCAGACAACAGAACACAACCTAATTTACAACATATATTACCCTGTAATCAGAATCAGTAATTTACTATAAGCAATTCACACAATATGTAACCCTGTATATATTACCATGTAACACAGTATTTTACAACTTAAGTAACTACATATACATTGAACCTAATTTACAACATATATATGCATGTTTATATATTGTCCTATGATCATATACATATAATAACTAAAGAAATATACATAATATGCACTAGCTACCATATAATATTCAGATCCCTTGCCCAACAACATGCTATTTCCCAGAAAATCAAATAATTTTCATTTCAAGCACATACTGACACCATTCTTCCTTTAATTCCATCAGATCTTGCTCAGAATATGATGGACTGGAATTGTCAAACCACTGCAATATAAAAATTGAACATATTATATTAAGTTAGTATCAAATATATAGATAATTTATATATGGAAATCATTTAATGAAAATACCGTACCGTTTCTGGGATAATAGTTTTATTCTTGACAACAATCTCCTTCATGAATCTCAATACGTAGTACCCACAATCGATGTTGTTTGTTTGACGAGGGCACTTTATTGGGATCCATGTAATGTTATTAGACTTTTGCTTCGACACTATAGCACCTCTTTGAGCTCGATAAACTTTTAAGGCACTATCGAATGAATAAAATGTGATTATTATAGCATGAACAAACACATTATATATATATATGTAAGAAATAAATGAATATTACTTACGTGTCGAGCATAGTCTTTACTTTGGAGTGATTGTTGTAATCGCCATGCACTGGATCCAAATAGTATATAACTTCAGAGACCCCATTGATTGCAAATAGCACCCAATGTTCCCTACAACTACAAAAAATTGGTTAAGCAATTTTGTTTATACACAACTAATAAATTAAATTGTCATCAATTAAGAAAGATAAAGTTTCGTACCCTGAATTATATGGTGCGAAGAACAATTTATCCTTTTCTTTATTTGCTAATAACATATCTACAATATATTTCTTTACATTGTCTGGATCGAGTTTCCACATCGATATCTTGTGCGGAGACAAGAATGAGTATTTATTTGACAATTTCATCGTGCACACGACCTTCTCGTACAAAAATCTTCAATGAAAATTTTAAACTAGATTAATTACCAATACATTTAATTAATTACCAATAAATGCAATTAAATTAAAAGTATTTTTTACCTTATGTACAAGCTCATTACAGTAGCACTGAGCTCCTTATGTTCGACAAGTTCGTATATGTGCTCCTTTTCGATAAATTCATCATACTCATCTCCGACTATATCTTTATTCATGGGTACGATGCGCGGATCGTCGCTGCTGCCCATGTTCTTTTTTACTTGGATGTCAAGACACGCCCCGTATTTACCAAGGCATGGCTGACTCAATTTAGGAGCAGCAGCGGCGACCGATTTTCCCCGATCCAGTTTTTTCCTTGCTGCAAGTTTGGTAGCAGCTGCTTTATTACCCAGCAGTCTTTGTGGTTTGGCAGCTTTATTAACCTCCAATTTTTGAGGTTTGCTGCCTTTTTTTGGATGTGCGGGTGGTTTATTTGTTTGGATCTACAAAAATAAGGTTAAATGTTAGTTTATTGAATCTGAAAAAATTGACAAAACCTTATGCAATAAATGTGACAAACCTTCTCGGGAGATATGACTTCCTCGTTTCTGGGAGGCATTGTATCGAGGGCAACAAGGTTTGTGGGCCATGCCACGTAACTACCAATAACTTCGCCAAATGTCTGCATATCTTCGTCGTTGTCCGGTATCGACAACGATGCAGCTGGTTCGAAGGCAACAGTAGGCGATACCTTGACATGGCCCGCAGGAATCGGAGTATTGTGCAATACTTCTCCCAAAGTATTGTACAATTTTCCTTTTCCCACCTTCCGGTGAGTAGGCGAGGACAAGTATAGGAAGCATGAATTGACACCCTAAATCAATAGTTAAAACATAAGTACAGTTAATATATAATATTGTTTAATGCATAAGTAATTAAAGTAAGTAATTAATTACCTCGGGAATACTCTTCAAACCGACATTGCAACTGGCGGTTTCACTCTCCATTTGTATTTCACGTTGGAGCTGTTTTGGAAGTTGCTTGTTTTTATTCTTATTCACCAAGAGTGTCACTTGCTCAGATAGGATTCTGAGCTTCTCTAATACTTCCTCATTGGAAGGTTTTTGGCACTTCTCTTGAGGAAAAAAGCCTTTGGGAGTTACGCCAAATCCTTTCCCCCTAACTCGGCCGAAATACTCAGGGACCTTAAAAACATTTTCCAGAATGTCCTTGCAACTAGCCTTGCTGCCCTCTTCATTTGCAGAACTTTGTTTGATAGTCTCCTAAAATACATGTAACATTAAAAAGATAAGTTCAATAGCATTTTTAAAATACAATATTAAAAAGTATTCAAGTGATTATGTACTTACACAAAGTTCTACTATTTTTTTGACATTTTCGTTATCAACCACCCCGTCTTTATTTACCCGAGCTTCCTTCCACAATAAATGACGATCCAATGGCTGATCGGATTGGGTGTCTTGTCGCTATTCGTTAATATCATAAACAAAATAATACAAATTAGTGATGTTTAATTACTTACAAGTTTATAATACAAAATAATACACAATATAGTTTATAATACAAATTCCCTCATCATATAAAAGTGATGTTTAATTACTTACAAGTTTTTGCTCGAGACGTGCATATCCCATACGTGATTTTTTGTATGGGTGGGTTGGATTTCTTGCCCTTTCGTGATTTGCCTTACTAATATTCTATATAAAAAAAATAGCAATTGTGTAAAAATTTAAAATACGCTACGAATATGAATAATAAAACACAAATGCTAATAAATTAAATACTTACGACAAATGCAGGGTCCGAACGTTTGGATACAAATGCACTCCATTCATCATTTGATATATAATGTTTATATATTTTTGGAGCTTCAGCATTTGTATTTCCTTCTCTATCTTTTAGATAGAAATTAGAGAGGTGAGATCTAAATCCACGGTGGATTTTCCCAGCAACTCTCAATACATAACTCTTTCTCATCTCATCAAGAACAAAAGTAGCCTGCAATCGAAATAAAGATATAGTTTGACTAAGTAAAGTATTTCAATGAAAAAAAAAATTATAAATAACAAAAGAGTGAATCAAAAAACTTACTTGAATGTCATTCCATAGTATATCTTTGACATCCCTCAACGCCTTATCTCTCCAATCATCAATCGTAATTGGAATATTTTGTCGAACAACAACCCCAATGTAACTTACAAACATTGAGCTGTTGGGGTCAATTGGTTGACCACTCTCATTCCAGCCAACCTAATAAACTCATATAGTAAGTACATGCTATTAAAAAAAGCTAAAAAAAATACACAGCAAACAGAGTATAGTATAGTATAACCTCAAACTTAGTGCCATTGCTCCTTGCTTTAATCACGTTTTGCATTATAGTTGTACCACGTTTGACTTCATTTTCATAAGTCTTAGTGGTGCCAACTTCTTCATTTTGACATTCTAAATCTTTCTCTGTATCCATTTAACTACAACAAGTTCAACATGCAGTTTAGTGTAACATCAACAAGCTCAACATGCATCATGCATTATTCTAAACAAGCTCAACACGTATCAGTATATATATTTTAAACAAGCTCAACATGAATTTTAATGATTACAAAAACCTAATAACATCAATACCTGCTGACTCATCAATCCGAACGCCATTATTATCATCGACCCACTTGCAACCAAATATGGGAACACGAAACATTGTGTAGTCTAACTCCCACATGCGCTCGATAACCCCAAAATATGATAGATTTGCATATATTGGGTTTTTGTCTTTTGCACTGGAGACATGCATGACTTCAGCTACGAGAGTGACTCCACTATTTTGCATAGTGGTCTGATTATCTTGTTCTTTGGTATAAAATGTGTAGCCGTTAATAACATAACCAGTGTAAGAAAAGACATGTAAGCTCGGACCATTTGCTAGCCACCTCAATCTCTGTGAAATTGATCCGGGGTCTATATCAAATTTTGACTTTATGTGATTTTTTAACCATGTTATAAAACTTCGATTGTGCTCTCGAGAAATCCAATTCTGATTCCTATTCATGTTCAAACGAGATAACTGATCCATGTGTATTGTAACATACGGTTGAACCTCATCATCATTGTGCAGAACATACAATTGTGCCTGCTCCCATTCTGTCCTTGATATAGTCAGCAGTCTCCTTCCAATTATCCCTTCTCCTGATATTCTTCCCGAATGACGAGACTTGGGAAGCCCTATGGATTCAACATTGGACAAATATTCAGTACAAAATTCAGCAGCCTCTTCAACAATGTATCGTTCAGCAATACAACCTTCTGGTCGACTTCTACTTTTTACGTACCCTTTTAATATTTTCATATATCGTTCTATCGGATACATCCATCTCATATAAGCTGGCCCACAAAGTTGTGTCTCCTTAACCAGATAAACAGTAAGGTGAACCATTATATCAAAAAACGATGGTGGGAAATACATTTCAAGCTCACACAAAGTAACAACAATTTCCCTCTGCAATGTTGGTAATTTCTGAGGGTCGATCATTTTACTACAAATTTCCCTGAAGAAGAAACATAATCTAGTTAAGGCTAGTCGAACTTTTTCAGGTAAAATGGAACGTATACCTATTGGTAGCAAATGCTCCATTAGAATATTACAATCATGGGTCTTCAAACCTTTTAACTTGAGGTCTTTCATACAAACCAAATTTTTAATGTTCGAAGAGTATCCTTCTGGAACTTTAACTTCGTGTAGAAATTTACATAAAACAATTTTTTCCTTTCTAGATAGAGTATGAGCGGCTGGAGGTGGATATGTGCGATTTCCTTTCTTTACTGGAGCCAATTCATTTCTTATTCCCATATCGACCAAGTCCAATCTTGCGTTGATGTCATCTTTAGACTTTCCTGGAACATTGAGTAATGTACCAATAACACTATCAAATACATTTTTTTCAATATGCATCACATCAAGGAAATGTCTTATATACAATGACTTCCAATATGGTAATTCAACGAAAATTGACTTTTTCTTCCACCCAGATTTGACTAGCTCTCCCGCAAAAGGTTTGCCAAATTTATTAGTCATTCCTTGTACTTTTTCAAGTATTTGATATCCAGTCGGTGCTAAAGGAGCTTTACCTTCCTTTGATTTTCCATTGAATGCAATTCTCCGCCCACGATACTGATGACTATAAGGTAAAAATCTACGATGTCCAAGAAACACATTCTTCTTACAATGTTTCAACCGCATCCAATTTGTACTCTCTTCACATATAGGACATGCACACTGACCTTTAATGCTATATCCTGATAAATTACCATATGCTAGAAAATCATTAATTATGCCGAACAACATAGCCCTCAAATTGAAACATTCTTTCTTATACCCGTCATAAACTTCCACACCTGTCTCCCACATACATTTTAAATCTTCGATTAGAGGAGTCAAGTATACGTCGATATCATTCCCCGGTTGTTTGGGTCCAGAAATTAACAGAGACAACATCATAAACTTACACTTCATACATAACCATGGAGGTAGGTTATATATTACCAAAATCACAGGCCACGTGCTGTGTGAGATGCTTTGAAGACCATGTGGATTCATTCCATCAGTAGAAAGTGCAAGTCTTAGATTTCTTGACACTATCCCGAATTCAGGATACTCGTGATCAATTTTTTCCCATTGTGGGGAATCTGCAGGGTGTCGAAACATTCCATCTCTAATTCTTTCATCTACATGTCATGTCAAGTGTTTTGAATCTTCTTCACTGTGATACATGCGCTTAAATCTTGGTATTATAGGAAAATACCACACGACTTTTGTTGGGGTAGATTCTTTCTTCTTATATCGAGAGACATTGCATTTCGGACACGCCTTAAGTAGATCGTATTCATTTCAAAATAAAACGCAATCGTTAGGACACGCATGAATTCTTTCGTAACTCATGCCAATAGAGCACAAAATCCGTTTAGCCTCGTAGGTTCGACTGGGAAGTTCATTATCATCTGGTAACATATCTTTTATGAGTGTTAGTAATTTTGTAAAGCTTTTATCTGACCATCCATTACTTGCTTTTAAGTTGTACAACTTTAATATCACCGACAGTCTTGTGAATTTAGTACAACCATTATATAATTCTTTCTCTGCATCACTCAACAAACTTTCAAACATTTTAGGACAATCTCAAAGATCTTCTTCAATTGCTTTTGCGATCTCATCAACTCGGTCCGGCTCGTATGTATCTGTCTCGAAGTCAGTTGAAGCATGTGTCGAACTATTCTCAAAATTAATGTTTCCTTTTTTTCTCTCACCATGTCTTATCCAACATGTGTAGCTTTGATCAATTCCATTACATACTAGATGTCCTTCTAATTCATCTTCTCTAACACGTTTTCCAAAACAACATTTTAAACAAGGACAAACTACTCTATTTGGATCTTTTGCATTCTTCATTGTAAACTCAACAAACTCCTTCACTCCAATTTCATACTCTTTTGACAATCGATTGGCTGACATCCATTTCCTATCCATATTATACCACCTATATAAATGATGTTACAAAACTAATAAGCTTTCAAAACAATTCAACAAGTTTCAAAAAGAAACAAATTAATATCAACTAACAATTTCAAAACAGAACAGATCATGTGGTATGAGTTTTTGACAATTTTTGACAATTTCAAATTTACATAAACGGATCATGTGTATATATGTGTAGAATTAAAAAACTAGGGTAGAGAATATTGACAAAAACAGGACAGATCATGTGGTATGAGTTTTTAACAATTTTTGACAATTTCAAATTTACATACACGGATCATGTGTATATATGTGTAGAATTTCAAATTGACAAAAACAAATTAAAAAATACTTGAGACAACGTAGATGGCCGCACACGTACTGTGTTTGGAATAATATTAGGGTTTTGAAAGATGTAGAGCTTGTTTAGAATAATTCATGACACAGTACGTATATGAGAGTTTCCAACGTATATAATTATTTGAAAGATGAATTTTACAGCGCTTGTAAAAAAAGCGTTGTATTAGGTAGGAAAATTCAATGAAGCGCATGTATTTTACAGCGCTTGTTTCACAAGCGCTGTAACAGGTAGTTAAAATAAATGAAGGCGCATGCATTTTACAGCGCTTGTGAAAAAAGCACTGTAAAATAATACACGAAAGCGCTTCATTTGACAGCGCTTTTGTTATAAGCGCTGTAAAAGCCTTATAACGTTACACGCAAAAGTTATATGACCTACAACAACGCTTCTTTTACAACGCTTGTCATCAAAAGCGCTTTAAAAGGCTCCATGATTTTTAAAATAGATTTACAAAAGCGCTTGTGTTTAGGAAGCGCTGTAAAATGCGCGCTGTTAAATGTCATTTTTGGCGTAGTGTATCATGTAATTTTGACAAAAGATACAAAAAGGAAATGCATATAAGATAAGATATAAAATGTATGGTGAATGGTGAAATGAATATAAGATGTGAGAAAGCAGAACAAACAAGATAATTGCAAAGATAAATAATGCTAGAGAAAGTCTTAGGATTAATTCCTTTTTTTGTTTGTTTAAAAATTTGAATATATATTTATAACACTGTCATAGTCACAACATTGTCTAATATATAAAAGTTGAATTAATTAATGAAATTTAAACATACATGTCTTATTTAATGAATTATTAACTTTTATGTAACCATACTTGATAACAAATTATGCAAATAGGTTATATAAAATGATGAGAAAAGATAGGTCTACAAGGAAAAAATGGGGGACCAGCCAATGCCATAATTATGGTAGGACCAAGTTGCATCTTGAATATGCTAAAGCAAATTCTTAAAAGTGGTGTCTTTGTTTTATTACTTTTTATTAATTATATATATTTTTTGTTATTTGACAAGGCTTTAAGATATACGATTTATTCAATCTGAAGTATTTCTCATAAACAAGTCTAGTAGGACAAAGAATAATGAAAATGATAAATAGAATTTCAAAGATATAGTTTGAAAATATTGTAGAAGAGATTTAAGACAAAATTTTAGGAGAAGTTGAATTTAAGAATGTTGAATTTTTGTATCCATCAAGACTAGAGTGTGTGATTGTAAATGATTTTTGTCTGATAATTTCATCAAATAAAACATAAAACATCGAAATTAATTAGAGGAAAGAGGTTCTAGAAAATCAAATATTGTATCACTTATGCAAAGATTGTATGATCCAATTAGTGGAAAAATATTTGTTGATGAATACGATATTCAAGTTCATGCTATAATTAAAAGGTTAAGAATGCAACTAACATGCATTTAATAAAATTAGTAAAATTAAATTGTATTTTAATATAAGTTTCAATGTAGTTAGTTAGTTAACATAAATTTGAAATTTAAATTTAATTTATCGATATTAATAATTTAAAATTACAATAAATAGTGAGATAAAATAAAATAAATTTAATTTATAAATAATAATAAATTTTCATGACAAATAATAACGTAGGAAGAAATCAATTTTTTATTTAAATTTGTTTAGTTTTTAGTGGCATCCTATTAAGATAGAAATAAAAAATATATAACCTTTAAGTTGACTCTGAATCCGGATCTCACTAAAAATATTCTTGATTTTTACCATCATGTGACTTTTAGTGACAACTGTTATGTCATTAGAAGTCAATTTTTTTTATAGTGAATGAATTTTAAAAATCATAAAAACAATTAGTTTCCATGGGACTACACTAAGAAAACTTCCTTTTCGGCTAATTTAATAAGTAGATAAAAATTATTTTTAGAAACTAAACATACTAAATTTTAATTGAAGTGATCATTTATCAAAATTGGAGGATGTTTGATATTTTATCCAAAATCAAGAAGTGTTTGTTTTCATATTGAAATTCTAAACTTATTAAAATTTTGAACTATATATGCAAATTTGTTGATCTTTCAGAAATCAACAAAATTGATGAATTTAAGGTTTGAAATAATAATTGCTAACACAATTTTAGATTGAATCTACATCAAGAAACACAAACACAAATTTAGATTGAATCTATGTCGAGAACACGAACACGAGATGGTTCAAACAACTTAGTTTCTAGAATGGTTACATTTTCAATAGTTACGTTTTCAATAGTTACAGTTTAATTTTATTAATAGTACCATAATGAAAGATAATTTGCCACTTGATACAGCAAAATTTATATAAATTGTTAAATGTCATTTATTTCATATAAGTATAAATAATAAAAATAAAAATTCATTATCAAGTTACTTACACATTTTTACATTTAATAATTTACTTAGTTTATATATGTCTATGTCTATTATTTTTAAAATTTATATTTCATCTAATTTAATTATTTAATTTTTCAATAATCATTGTTTTAATTTAAATTACAAGTATTGTTTTAAATTAAAATATAAGACATCACCGTTAAGATGAGTGATATTCGAGTAATTTTTTATGAGTAACATTGCCAGTCCAAGAAAGGATTGAAGATTCTTATTTTAGAAGATAAAGAAAAATAATGTGCCGACATCCCAAATGTTTTATAGAACGAAATTTATTGCATAAAATTAAATTGACGATAAAAGTCAACTCATTTATTTAATGTAAATGTTAGTAAAATTAGCAATGGTTACACATTAGTTCATTTAATAGACACGAGAAAAGAACGTGAAAAGTGTATCTTATTTCAGAAGCTTCATAGTATTTGTTAAATGTGTTAATGATTTGCTTCGATTATAGTTATAAAAAAAATAGAGTTTAAATTCTCACTAAAAAATACTATAACACAATATCTTCGCTTAAATAAATAATAATATTTTGTCCTTCTAAACATAATTAAATAAACTGTAGCATTACGATTGAGGAAGGATATCAAAATTGTTTATAACTAAAAAGAAATTGAAGATAGAAAATTATTCCATCAATGATTCTTCTTGGCTTTGGTTCCACTTTTAATTGTGGTGTTGACCGCATCCTGATTCATCATATTTTGACGACACTTCTCTGAACAATGTGACACCCTAAATCTCAAAATAATATATATAATAATTTATATAATATTCCTATAAAATTTACAGCGGATAAATAAAAATATATTTCTAAGGAATTAAAAACTTTATATTTAATTTAGGATATCACGTTTCTCAAAAATAGAAATAAAAACACTATAATATTTATTTTATCCATTAAAATAGTGCAATCTTGATAAACTTGATTTAAGTATAATCACTTGATTTAATTCTAAAAACTTACTAGTACTTCTAAAGTTTTCATACAAAGTTTCTATTTGAATTAAATAAGTAAAATACAAATTAAAACCCTTGTTCCCGGTATCACCTATCAGAGCGGGGTTCCTCCCAAACTTGAACTTCAAGACTCATTAACTTGTATTAACTGCGATTTCGCAAACGCAGGGCCCAGCCAGTCAAACACAAACAACGAAGGAGGTGAGTTTTGAAATCATGTTAATAGTATAATATGAGTAAGAAGAACACGCAAACAATCATAATAGAACCGTATCATAATCACTTTACGATATATCAAAATATTTAATTAAATAGTATCATACTATAACATCAAAGTCACTCAAGTAAAATAATCATCTCATTATAATATGTATCAAATCATCTAATTAATATTACCTTTGAAACATATCAATCACAACAAAACAATCACAAGGAAATGCAATGCTATGCATGAGCTTAGACTCTACTTCACAATGTGGTACCATTCTAACTCTGAAGTACTTGGTTAGGAGGCCATGATACTATGCCACCATCCCGGTGGACGGACAATTCAAATTGGCCCTGTCCTCATAGATCCCCTCAACTCAACCCGAGACACATATACGTGACAGTCGAGGTAAACGTGTGTTGCATGGTAGCTCCCGACATTTGGAGTGCTACCTCCAAGTCACCTAGGAATTCCCCACTGGAATACCTCCAAGGTCTAACAATCTTGCCTTAAGGCTCGACAGCAGACCGCCACGATCAGGCTCATTCAGTTGTACTTCCCCATAATCACTAGGCTTGTCAGGCCCTACCTATATGATGACAAAATAATCTCCACTTCACAAATTCACTATATTTATTTTCTCCCCTCGTTGGTTTATGATACTCCATTAAAACCGTCATCTCAAACACAAATTGAAATCATAATTATTTCACCAATTATGGGGTTACTTCAATATTCTCATCACAAATTCACAACATCACTATCATTAATCATATCTCATCACATAAACTCATCACAAATTTATAGCATCACTATCATCAATCAAACATCATCACATAAACTTCTCACAAATTTATAACATCACAATAATTAATCATACATCATCATCATCACATAAAACTACCACAACACATCCACCTTTTGTTATCACATCACATAAACTCATCTAATCACATATATATATATATATATATATATATATATATATATACATAAATTTAAGTCGACACCCAATATCACAATAATATCAATTTCACACATTCAATGAAATTAAATCAATCAACACCCTACAAATGTTTCTATTCTATATTTTAATCTCACAATTTCAATATTTGTAAATTAATTAATTTATCCCTCAAAGGGCTACTGCCGTACGTAGCAAGCCCCAGATGAATCGTTGGGAAATACGGTTTTCCCGTTCATCTCACAATATATTATACTCATGAATTCAAACGCTCTCTCACCCCTTACCTTATTTCGATGCTTTCACCTATGAATAGGATTCGATGCCCAAACATTCTTTGCTTTTTGACTCTTTGTCCTTCAACTAATCTAACTCGACAGTTTATGGGTAAACGTCAAAAATAAATTATGAGAAGATAATCTAAAAAACTAAATTCGAAATTCGGTCAAGGAAAATTACCATAAATCAGAAACCTAATCAGTCGATAATATAGCCACTTTTCACACGGTCGTTTTGGCGTTGGTTTCACTCAAATCGGACTTACGGTGAAGGAGAACGGTGCAAAATAAGGATTTCTGTAAATGGAGAAATCGGGTATTTTAGGGAGAAATTCGGGTTGTTAAAAATATGAAAAATTGTGTTTAATTGACTAACTAAATATAAGAAACAACATACTCAGATTTGGAAGAAAATTGAGAAAGTTTTCTGGAACAGTTATTGATCACCGATGTAAAACGATAGAGTTGTTGTTGTGTTTCCTCTTTGGTTTTACGGTTGCCCTTCCAACTCCTTTCCCTTCTTTTGTTTGTTATATTTTATTAATAATTAGGGTTCATAGAGTCAAACCCATTGGTCTCTTTATTTATATTTTATTAAAATAAAACTAATAATTATTTAATCTCTTTTTTTAATATCCCTCCAAACACCATTTAGTTTTCCAAACATTACTAATATTTTATAAATTAGAGTAATTAAAATAATTAATATAAAAAACATCTTACTAATAATCAAAACTCTCACATTCAAAATAATCTCCACAGTTATACTTATTTCTCAAAATACTCACATTATAATAATACCATCCTATTAGAAAATAGTCAAAATTATAAAATAAATAAGTATAACATCAATATTTTATATTAATTACTAAATCATAATGAATATATATAAAATCACAATACCATAACAAGTATTTAAAAATAAACCAAATCAAACACAATATCAATTCTATATCAAGATAATTGTT
>JBBPBS010000451.1:258209-388564 GCA_037974835.1 Cicer judaicum
AAAATAATAAAATAAAATATTTACTATTTATATTGCTCATTAAATATAATATCTATCAAACTAACACATCATAGAAAACATTCCTATAACAAAAATTACTCACAAAATTTATCAACATATATTCTAAAATAATTTTAACATCAAATTAATTGTTTAAAATCCTATTTAATTAATAAAATAGTTTATTATCAAATTTAGGGTGTTACAAACAAAAAGAATTATCCCTACAAAAGAAATTAAATTAAAAATTTGATAAGAAAACACTCCATCAAACGATTGCACAAAAAAGTTTCTTAAACTTTTTCTTGATAGGTTTTATGTTTACAAGCTAGGTGTGTCAAATTAAAAATAAAAGAGTATTTCATTATGAATACATAAATATTATGGAATTTTGGGATTAAGTACATTAAAATCTATGAGAATTTGAATAAAAGTGGTAAACAAAAACAATGTTAATTATATACAGACGTTTGAATTAAATTATGTTAATAAACTCTTAATTTAGTCTCTAAATTGTTATCATCTTTTCTATTTGGTTCATAGAGATATTAAATAATTTGTTAAAGTATACAAAATCCAAATTCTCATTAAAAAAGCATATATAAATATATATATATATATATATATATATAGTATAGATCTTAGAAATTTAATTGTTGAAATTTAGTATATTTCAGGATTTAATGAGGAAATTTTTATATAAAATAAGGATTTACATGTTAAAGAGAATAATATTTTAAAAATGAATTTGTGAATTTATTTTTTGAATTATAATAAAAGTTAATATTAAATTTTTCATAATTACGGTATATACTCTCGGTAATATAAAAAAAATCAAGATAAAAAAATTTGGTGTATTGAATCTTAATTGTGTTCAAATTACCCAAATCACCTAACTTGTGAACCTAATTCGTACAAATTATACAAGCATTCCTTCTCTAACAAATCAACAAATTAAAAACATCCATTCATATATTTTCTAATGGAGTTCATAATATTAATAATAAATAAAGAGAAAAATAAAAAAGAATAAACTATTAAGCAATAGAAGTTACCTATACATGTAAATGTTAGTACCATGTCCGATGCAGCTTTTACATAGAAAACAATTAACTGTACTGAAATCTGAGGTTAACTTTGACATGATTGTTATTTTCTTTGTAGAAAGATATAGTCTTTTGATAGATTTTTGTTGTTGTTGTTTGTATTTAAAAAAGTGAAATTATATATAATATTTCTGTCGCTCTATATATAGAGTTAAATTTAAATATAAAAACATACAAAATCCTTAAAATAAAATAAAATCTTAAATATATTTTAAATCAAAATATGAATTATATATCTTAAAGATATCTTAATTTATATCTTAAATACATTTAAATATAAATAAAAAAAATTTCAAAATATTTTAGCATATTATTCTCAAAATATCTCTAATGCAATATCTTTTTTTTAATCTATGATTTTTGGGGAAGTTTATTATTTCTTGCCATCTAAATATAAGTTAGGGTTAGTACTACTTTTAGACTCTACAATATAGGATAATTTAAAAAAATTGTTAATAATTTATTTGTTCTTGCTTATTCATCTTGCACACACACATCCAGACATAAACTCAAGAACTTAAAAGCATTAAAGGTTTCATTTAATATCATCAAAAAAACCTTTCCCACCATGAATTTCTAATAACATAGTCAACTCCAGCACATCAATCCTAAATTCAACACCCTTTTATGATGTTTTGGATAAATGTGATGGGATAGGAGATGAAGGTGGAAAGGAAAAAAACACTTAAATGAGAGATTAATTAATTTTCTGGGTTTTAATATAGTGAATTTTTTTTTTAGTTTAATTGTTTGTATTTTCAAATAATGTTACTGAATTTAAAATTTAAGTGGATTACAAAATATTAAAATGTCTCGATCACCATGTCACATATTAAAATAGTACGAATCGAGGGTGTTGAAATATTTGATTTTGATATTACAAATTTGAAAAATATCTTTAATTAGTTTCTAATTAACAAGAATCTTTTGAATATTTAATGTGATTCTCTATTTATTTTTTAAATCTACTACTTGAATACTTTAATGATAAAAAATTTAGTTTTCCTAGGTATTATATGATCTTAATATTTTTAATAATTATTAGGAGTTTTATATGATTTCATATGCATTAAAATAATTATTTTAAATACTTGAATAGCTAATGTTCTAGTATTCTGTCACGATACTTGAATAATTAAAATCTGCTGACATGACAAAACTACGGCCAACCTCATCAATTCTTTCAACAAAAACAATTAAATTTTGAATTTTAAATATAAGCAAATAATAATTCATTTAAAAATATCTAAATGATGAATTTATTATTGTAAGGAAAAAAAATCAATTTAACTACAACTCTCTTATTGATGTTTTATTAATAATAAAAATAGTTGAGCAATTATCACTTAATTGCGTTTATTAGTGTGTAAATTAAATTAAAAAATATAATTTATTAATAATTATCTATTTTAAAGTAGTATGAAATTTGAGTAAATTATAAATAATAATAATATGAGCGTACATTACTATTACTAACACAAATATTATTACCTAATGAACAATTAATAATGTTTATTAATAGAGTGAGTCAAAATTTATAAAAAAGAAGTCCTTAAGAAGGCTATATAGTGAATCTTCATAAAATTGCAACAAATAACTCACTAAACTTAATGTTAGCAAGAGCTCTACAACCAGCATATGATAACATATACTCTAAATCAAAGCTTAAAGGACAATAGAAAATAGTAAACGAGTGTTCCTCTCATCACAAAGCAAAAAAGTGATATTATGATTACCTACCTTTAGAAAAAGTCAACTATAAGTCAATATTTTTGATGATCTTTTGAACAAGATTATGAGAAGAAAAGGCTATATAACATTTGTTGAGGTAAAATCCCAAATCAAGTTTTTAAAAATAAACAAATAAGTTAATTATTCTCTAATCGTGATTTTCATTATTTTGCAATTTAACTTGGATTTTTTAGTGATTTATTCAAAGATAGGTGATCAAATACATGCATATAACAACCAACGATCTCACAGTGAATTAAATAAATGAAGTCTTAATTAAATTGGAGATTGATATCAAATGATCATTCTAATTTATGAAAGATCATCTAGTTTATCAAAGTATAATTCTAATTTATGAAAAGGATCATTTTGGTTTATTAAGGATCATTCTGATTTATCAAGGAACATTCTAGTTTATCAAGAAATAACCTGGTTTTATAAAGATCATTCTGATTATTTTGTTTTAAAGATATATTTAAAAAAAAGTCGTTCTCCATAGTCTTAAAACCTCAAGAAAAACGAATATAAAGATTACTCAAAATTATAATCAAACCTATAATTCATGCTGAAGGCACAAAGTAGCAAAATAGCCTCTTAATCGATGACCATATTGATCTCCAGATTGATTAGCTACGAGCAAGGATAAAAGGACATTGTTGATGCTCTTTTAGCATAAAGCTCTACTTGTTTCTGAGACAAATGATAGACACTAGACAACTACTCAAATACTCATCCTACTTTTCCATACAACACAGAACCAAGAATGTCATGGTTTCGAAGAAGAATCTTTTGGATTAAATAGCACACATTACTATTAGATCTCACTCTGAAAAAATGTTTTACTCAAGATTAGTAACGATTATAATGAGCCTTTTCTAACCTCACCTTATCTATAAAAGGAACATCAACATGAAGCAATAACAAGATTTTTCAGTGCAATCGTTCTAATAGTTACAATCATACTCAAGCGAAAAAACTCTTGAATTAAGCAAAACTCCAACTCTCTGTTATTATATTCAATGGTCTCTTTATTGAGTTATTGATGATAATCAATATCAAACAAATGTTGAGTAGATTGTGATCCTAAAACCTTTTATCATACACATCATTTGAAACTCAAGTCTATCTCTTAAGATAGATTGAGTATGTCGTAAAAATCCTTTTAGTGATTAATAGGTAACTTGTAAAAATCATTTCAAGGTTAAAAGCAGAATTCTTTAAAATGATCAAAAGTGATCAAGAAAGATAGTGTGAAAGCAAGAACGTTATTGTGTCAAGCACATTAGTTGAAAAAATTCACATATTTTGAGGACTAGACGTAACCCACATTGGGTGAAACAAGATACATCATCGTGTGATATCCTTCTCTCTATCTTTATTTATTTCTCACTCACTAATCATATAGAAATAATTTGCTTTATTCATTTTTAACTCACCTAGAACATTTTGGATTGTTTATTTGTAACCAAGATTGATCTTGAGTTAATATAAATTAAAATCAGGAATTAACTGAAATAAAAGTCAATGTCATAGGAAGGGGGTTGGATTGTGGCCCTTTTTAAAATTTAATTTTTGCATTAATGTTGTCCTCTCAAGTTGTCTTTTTAGTGAGGATGGTTAGATGAAAAATCCTCCTCTTCTTATTGAAGTGAATGAAGACAATGATGATAAGCTTGAATAAGTTATATATTTTCTTATAGATGATTCTCTTAATGTTTAAAGATTAATACTTCTATGTTTATAGTTGTCTTTCACTACTAGAAATTTCACCTTTAGTGACCGATTTAGAGACTGAATATTTTCAGTCACATAGTGACCAAAATAGAGACTGTAATTTTTAACCTCAAAAATAAATATTTTTTCGTCACTAAATCGATCGCAAACAAAATTTAGAGACTAAAATAGCAATTGAGTTTTAGCAACCAAAATTTCAATAGCTAACACTACTTGAAATTTGGCTTTTAATGACCGATTTAGAGACCAAATTATTTCAGTCACTTTAGAGACTTTATTAGAGACCAAAATACAAAACTTAGCTACTTAATTTTTAATGACTAAAACATCGATCTCTATTATTTATATTTTCTATTAAATTAAAATTGGATGACAAAACTTTTATATTTTATGATAGAAAATTTTTATAATTCCCTTTTCAATTTTCACTAAAATAAAATTCCATCTCTAATTAAAAAACTAGCAAAAATTCGTTTCAAGCAAAATAAAATTCCCTCTCCATTTTTCACTAAAATAAAGTGCTCTCACTAAACTCCATTCCCTCTCTAAACTCTAATATGTGAAACAAACTCTAAACTTTCAAATTTTCATTTCATTTCTTCTATCGTTGTTCCACCTGCGCTTCTCCGTTTCATCACAGTTTTACTAGCACTTCTTCGTTTCATCACCATTCCACAACCGCTTAACTTGGCCTGAACTATTATTTCTCAATCTAATACATTGTTACATATCAGGGTTGTTCTGTACTTGGTGTTTTGCCCTCATTTATGATAAAATTTCAGTGATGATTTAGGTTGTTTCGTTGGCTGGTATGATTGACATATCTGGGTTACATACCATTTTGATTTGTATTTTATTTAAAACCTTATTTTCTTTTGTAGTGTTTTGTTTGCTGGTATAATGATTGAGTATCTGTGTGTGCATTTATATTACAAGATCACTTTTTTTATTTTGGTCCTGATAAAAGGTAGCGACATAACTTATGTATAATATTCAAAAACTGATAAAAACTAGAATTGAACAGAAGAAGGTTAATTAATTGTTGGCTAAGGCTAAAATATGATAATGAATAATCTCTTTGATTATTCAAAAACTGTGAAATATTCACTCACTACAAGAAATTGAATGTTTAGCGACAGTGAAAATCTGTAGGTAAACGTATAAAAACCGTAGGGATAGGCAAAATTACCTATACCGAAGGGGATTTTTTTTGTGGTATATAATTACCCAATGCCTACGGATTTTCGTCGTGGCTATACGGTATAGCGACAAATTTTTTTCCGTTGCGATAAACATTTGATTTTACCTACGGATATTTCACCATTGGTATATACTTTAACCATAATTTATAAAATTTATCCCTATAGTTTTGATTCTGTTGCTATACATTTAAGTGATAACTTTTTTTCTGTTAGTATAGGTTTTGACGTTAACTAATTTATTATAAATATTAATTTTTTATTATCAGTAAAACTTATATAATAATTTAAAATTTAATTTCATAAAATTTTAACAAAATATAAATACACAATGAAATATATATATATATATATATATATATATTTAAGAGTCAAAATAAAATTAAAGGTGTTCATTATATATATATATATATATATTAAAAATTAACATAAAAGTCTTACAACTTTCAATCAATAGTTAAACAATGTTCACCACAGGGTACTGTAATGAATTTTTACTCAGTAATGGAAAAAATAGACATCGTGTGTCGTTCATAACAATCTCAAAAAACATTAAGCAATTGAGTCCACTAAATTGACAATATTCCATCTTCAACAACAAATTAGCTTTTAATCTTCACCTACAATCAATAAAATAAAAAATGAATATATACATGATTCAATATAAAAATATTACTAATAAAATAGAAAAAATATTAATGATTTTAATTAAAATTAACTAATACTATCTAATTACCATTTTCATTATTTTCTTTGTTGTTTGGACCATGTGAATTCAAATGGTTTTGAGCACTAGTTGCATCAGGAACCTATCACAAAAAATAGAAAATATTACTTATGAAAAATACAAATGTGGTACTTATGAAGTTAGTTGGATAAGATTAATAACTTATGATATACCTGTGTTGCAGCTTGTATTATATCATTCACATCTTCTCCAGAAAATCGATTTTGAATTAAAGTCATCATATTTGCTAACAAGTTTTCCATATTCTTAACTCTTTCACGCAACTCTTCATTTTCAGATGTACAAACCTTTGATTTTTTAGAATGAGGAATCTTGCCCATACATCGCACACGTCCGTTTTTATCAGGCCCTTGTACTTGATAAAATATGTCATCCTTCCAAGACATAGAACCTTGTGTGTCTTGGGTTGATTGAGACGTTTCAGCCTCATTACTATGTTTTTTTAGTTTTTCCTAAAAAATAAAAAAAAAAAATTATTAATGATTGAAAATAAAATTCAGCACTTTGTCAAACTTAATTTATACACATTTTATATACTGGTACCATTTAAATACTATCAAAACTTACAATCAATCTCGCAGCCTTTTCATTAACAATTGTTCCGTCTTTACGTCCAGGTAATACTCCTTTGCCCTTTTTTATCTACAATCAAACAAATAAGTTAAATGCATTTCATTTGTAATTTAAATTAAAGCCATGAAAATAGAAATAGAAATAAACCTTCTCATCAATAAGCTTTGGGAGACTTTTTGAACCCATACAATGAACATCTTCAAACTTAGCTCGATTTTGCCTATTAATTTTACTTATTTTCTGCAATTGATGTAAAATATTAGTCTAAATAATAAACTCTTTAATATATTACTCATAATATATATGACTTACTTGTCCTTTAGCTGAAAACCAATGATGAACCAAACCACGATATTGATTTGGGTCAACCCTATCATCTGGTACAAGAGATGCAACATCTTCTTCTGTTTTAGTAGGGTCATATTAGTTAAATCATAAGAGTTTGAACACATACCTTTACATATCAATATTCTTACGGTTATCAACATGTTAATTTTAATAAGACATGTTAATTGTACATCTCAATTATCTTCTTAAACAAGCATGTTATATTAGTTAAATGAATAATCATAGTACCTCTATTAATTTCACCATATCTTCTTTGTAATCATTTGGCATGACTTTCCATGACTCGTAGTCGATAGGAGCATATTGATTCCTTCTAGCTAAGCAACCAATGAAACGAGTTAGAGTTGTCCCTTCCTTACCAATGGGTCGACCATATTTGTCCAAATTAACAATTATTAAATCACCATCTTCCATTTTCCATACATCTAACATTTTTGTAGGACCTCTAGCCCGTTTAGGCTCCACTTCTACAAACAAAACAAAATGACAATAAAACTATGTGTGCATATAAGTCATAATAAAAACAATATAAATAAAGCTTTAAAACAAAGAATATATAATTAATACCTTTTTCAATTTGTTCTTCTTCAACTTCTATATCAGAGGGAATTGAGTGAGATTCTACGAACTCATGTATGACACCTTCTACATGACAAGGACTAGAACGAGTTTCTGCAACATTACTTCCTTCTACACTGGTTGAGTTTGTATTATTAGAAGTAGACTTTATTCCTTCATTATCACTTGCTTGATGTCGAATATTTAACTTTCTTCTTCGAGCCATTGCTTCTCTAACACAAAATTATAAATTAGTAACTTGGTTTTAAAAAATTTAATAGAAATGGAAAGGATGAAACACATACTTATGGTTTTAAAAAACATGAATGAATTTTTAGATTTAGAACAATACAGATTCTTATCAATATAAGAACAATACAGGTTCTTATTTAATATTATAAACATTACTAGTTTATGAACTTATCAGAATAAGAAAAATATTATAGGTTCTTAGATTTATGAACATTACAGATTCTTAGATTTATAAACATTATTTAATAATAATACATTCTCCAAAGATGTCATAATTTAAGATAGGTGACAAGGGAAGGAATCTGAACTTCCATTCCCCAAAGAACAATTTCATATCAAAAAGGGGACACCTCTGTTACCTGAGTCAGAAAACCATGCACCAATGCGCATGTAATCCTATTGTTGCTATCGTTAAGTAAACACCGATCTTCCTTCATAAACAGGAAAGGAAGATACAATGCGTTCAATATTCTAAACATTATTATTTAACATAACAATACATAAAAACATTATTATTCTAAACATTATTATTTAACATAACAAGAATACATAAAAATATTACATTCTCAAAACAAAACAATACAAGTCTCAGAACATAACAAAACAAGTCAACGGATTTTAAACAACATCACAGGTTCAGGTTCTTATTTAAATAGTACAGAAATTTAAAATTTACCGGTGGTGCAAAAACGGTGGTCATAGGGTCCGCTCACGGTGGAATTCGTGGTGTGACGGCGAGAACGATGGAGCGACCGCGACAAAAGATGGTTTGACGATAACAATAATGGTGCGACGGTGAGAACGAAGGTGCTGCTGCGAGTGCACGGTGAGAAGGAGAAGGTGGCGATTGGGATTCGAGATTCACGGTCAGATTGATGATAGAGGAGAAGAGTTTTGGGTTTTAGGGTTTTGATTCAACAACAATGATTGACGGCCACATTGGGTGAAAGAGGAGAAGAGTTTTGGGTTTTAGGGTTTAGAGGAGAAGAGTTATGGGTTTTAGGGTTTTGATGAGAAAGGGTTTAAAATTTGGCTCCATTAAAATTTGTTTTTGGCTCCATTGAAAACATTTGGATTTTATCTCAATTGATATTTTTTTGCCTCCATTAAATTAGGATTTTGCCTCCATTAAATTTTTTTTGGCTTAAATCGTGAAAAAATTGTATAAATTGATTTTCACAAACAATTAACATTTTAGCTCCTTTAAAAAATAATATTTTCCAATTTTGATGTCTATAGCCACAGATTTAAGTGTGTAACTATAACAATTAGTAACAAATTTATGTCATTGAAGGTATAAGACACCTATACCAACAACAACTAATTTATCTATGGGGATTGTTTGTCTATACCTACAGTTTTTAATGTTGTCGTTATAAACCTCTATAGGTATATGTCTATTTTCTTGTAGTGACTTTCTAAGGTGTATTTTTTTTCTTCATCTTCCTTTACTTTATGAAGATAATTTAGGCTATTGTATATAGTCAGATGTAATGAAACTAGGTTAAGACTATAGTTTAAAAATATTGTAAAATATAGTTAAAAAATAGAGCAAATTAATATTTTTTACCAAAAGGAACTGCAATGTAAATTTTATTTTAGTTATCATTTTCAATAACTCCCTAAAGAGTTGACCCATTCTAGTTAAGACTTGAGAATTCAGGCCATTGAAAAAAAACATATAATAAATAACACTAACCAACCTAAGCTTTGTCCATATATCACATTAGTTTAATCTCCCTCTAATGGAAAAGACAGACAAGAGGGGAAGTACCTTAACTCCAAGAATACTCCTTCTCTGGATATGTAATATACATAAAATGCGACCTCAATACACAAGATTGTAGACTTGTAATAAAAATTCAAGCTCTTAGCCTACAATTGTAAAGTTCTTCCAATAGACACATAGGGTAAGACTACTAGAATACCAGGATTTAGCGTCGGTCCCAAGCTGACGCTAATGGTGATTTAGTGTCGGATTAGTGTCGGTGTCGGGTCTAGGCTAAAATGGTCAAAGCTAATGGCTAGCGTTGACCAAACACCATTCGACGCTATAGTAGCGGCGGTTTGGCCTACGCTACACTGACACTACGAACTAAAGTGAAACATCCAACGCTAATATGTGTCAGTTGACACGTCAGCTAGGGGAAAATAGTTGCGTCTGATGACCGGTGCTAAATTCAACAAAATACTTGCATCGGACAGTCGACACTAATGTCCAAAATAATCAATTATATACAAGAAAAGGGTAAAAGCATAAAATTAACAAAAAAAATAGTTTATTCATGGTTTTCACAAGTATGGTTATTACTATTCTCTCAGTTCAATTAGTTAACTCTTTAACAATGTGAAACTCTGAAGAAGAAAAAATAACACTATTACTTCATGCACATAATCTCTTATGAAATTTGTCATATACAATTTGTTTTGAATGGGATCCGCTAAGCAACAAAGTTAAATACCTTAAACAAATTATTTCTTTGCATGTAAACAAACAATTCATCCAGTATAACCCTCAATGTACTGTGATGACCTTAAGGCTTAAACAATGTCCTGAAGTTCGGATTTTCAAGTAGTATGATAGGAAGGAACAAAACAAAGAAGTATAGAAATAAATGGCTCAACTCAAACCTAATTAGTTTGTCAAGAGAGCAAAAAAAAAATTGAACTTTAAAAACAACATGTATTCTCATTCTCCTTTCATACTTTACCAAATGGTCCAATTGATTTTGAGGTGTAAAGGGGGAAAGTTCATAAAATAAAAACAACTAAGGATTTCTGTCTAAAAGAACATATGAAATATAGATTATGAGAATATAAAAACAACAAAAGAAGAAATGATTACCTATCTAACATAGACTATAAACTAGATCATATCCATAATTATCATGAAAGAATGAGTAAACAAATGGATAGATACAAAAAAAATCATAATGACCTCGGAATTTTTATCAAGGAGAAACAAAACTTTGAATTTTTGTAGATATCATCTAGTCTAGCCACAAAATGCGAGTTCTTTTAAAGCTACCAGAAAGGACCACCATCTTTTATTGGAGTATGCAATTCTTGAACTCTTCAAGAACAAAAGTCATATTTGCATTGAGGTTGATATATGCAAAAGAGCATATAATTAAAATGTGTCTGCTGCCACTGAAATTCACAGTTTAAACCCTTTGCCTTTCAACTTCTGCAAAATGAATATCCAAAATAATCCACTGCAAAACTGACACAGACAAATACTATTTATAGATAAAATTCTAGAAATTAGCTATTATTCCTACTTGAAGAAAATATACATACAATAATCAACACTTCCTCGGACAACAACTAAATTATGATATGAATGTATAAAAAATGTTTTTAAAAACAAATTAAAAGGATATTAATCTTACTGCTAGCTTGCCATTGATAGATTTCTATACATACGCATTGTAAAGCATAAACCCAATTATTTTGAGAAAGAAAAGGATTTGCTAAATATCTTGAGTAGTGGACACGAAGTGGCAAGTCCAAGAGTAGTGGAAGCAATTTATGTAGGGTGTGTCCCTGTGATAATTTGTGACAATTACTCTTATAATTGATAGAAAAAATGTTCTCTATATTATTCTCAAATAATTTAGAATGAATCAACAATAAACTACCATAAACTTTATTATTTTGTTGATAAAAAAGAAAAGACCTAAAATTGAATGAACAAAGTGACCCATACAAATTAACTCATTATTTCTCTCTTATTTTTAACAAGCCAAACAATTTTATTGATATAAAAGATGAATATAGCACAAAATCCAGCAATTCAAATAAATGAAATCAACAACTATATAACAAGAAAACCCACTAATACTACCAAGAAGATTAATGAATTACCAAGAAATTAACTCTACTAATTTGGTTTATTTTTTAAAGTTGTGGGAAAAGAATTATTCTATTTTAGAAAACTTGACTTAGGCTTACTGTAAGGAATCAACATTTTCATAGTTTTGCAAATAAACAACATGCTTGTTCGCAGATTTAATGTGCTACAGCTTTCGGATTTCAATCAATCAATCCAGCCAGATAGAATTCATAATCACCTCCTATAATTAACTTAAATAAAAACAAGCATTATCTAAACCATTATCACGTCTAAAATAGTCACAAGTTTCAACCATTGAACAAATATAATTTATCCAGCTTATATTATGTAAGGAAAATGTGGTGGAACAAAATGAAAAAAAAATTAAACCATATAGGGTCCATGTTTCTAGTGATATTTTATAGACAATAAAACACCATAGTGTAATAAAACGCACAAAAAAAAAAAAGCAAATATACAAGATACAAATGGTAGAATTGTCGAATTATGATATTTGATCAGGTTTATCGAAGCCAAGCATTAACAGAGGTCTTACTAAATGCATGTAACAAGTTACGATAATTACCAAATCATATGCTTGGACAGCCAAGGCAACTTTTTCATCAGCGATCCTAAGAACAGAAAATCCAACATGAGTATTAGTATCAGAAGCAGTTAAGACCTAGCAGAAGGAGTGAGTTTTTGGTCTTGGAGGTTCAACAGGACAAGGATCAAGACTTGTAGGCTCAATTTGCTAATGCACATTTGGTCAATTAGAAAAAACACTAAAACACTTTATATGGACAAAAGAACTCAAACAAAAATGCAACAAAACTCAAACACCTTATATGCAACAAAAAAAAACTCAAACACTTTATATGGACATGAAATCAAACACCTTATGTGCGACAAAAAAACTCAAACACTTTATATTGACACAAGGAGCAGAGGAGCGATCTGGTAGCGCGTTTGTCGTGATTGAAAGAGGGAGAGAGGAAGGTTGTAACTTGTAAGCAAGAGGGAGAGAGGGAGAAAGGAAGGCTAGATGAAAGAGAGAGGAAGAAAGATAATTTAATTTTATAATATGAGTGCTCATCTGATTTTATTAAAAAATTTAATTTTAAAAATCATAAACTTAGCGTCGGCCTTTCCGACGCTACATATTAATGTAAAAAATAAAAATTAAATAAATAGACTAGCATCCGCCTTATTTTATGTAGTGTCGGCCCCTCCAACGCTAATTGCTAATAAAATTTAAAAATAAAATTTGTTACCTTAGCGTCGTTGGACTGACGCTACGTCGACGCTAGTTAGCGTCAAAGTCGAAGACCGACGCTAAATATGGCAGATAAAATGCAATTTTCTAGTAGTGTAACATTAACTTTGGGAAGAAATACTCAACCCAAAGATAACTTCTGATGTTATTAAAGGACTTGTATTCAATATACTTAATAGATTATTAATACAAAATAATGAAGAAAGCTAACCATCACTGTTAATTGGTTTCATTTTCAAAAAGGTTGATGGGAAAATTGCAAATTAACTAAAGCATTAGATAGGAATGCTTCCTATATCATTCAAATTACATGACAAGTAATGTGGTTCACTCTTTTTTTTTATTATGTTTCATTCTTTGTGTTTTTTGCTAAGAACCAATCATTTTGAACTTACTTAATTATAGGGAGTTAAGAGATTTTGAGTGTGTGATTTTTGGAAAGGGTGTTAAGGGGGTTAGACCTAATCATTTTGAACTTATTTAACTAAAGGAGGTCAGTAAAATCAGTAGACCTATTAAATCCAACAAATGTTATATATAGCCTTTTGTTTAGCAGCTTCCAGATTAATAGTGGTGCACCTTCAACCCTTGATATGGGGTGTACGAATCAATAATGCATGCTTAGATATTTACTTTTCCATGTAATCAATCTGAAACATCAAAATGAATGAAAAGAAAATAGTACAACGATTTTTTGGTTTGGTTGAATATGAAACATTGAATGCAAATTACATACTTTGCTTATGTTTCATGGCTGTTTTGAAAATATAGCATTTGTAAATTTATTTTGAAGAAAAAGAATTACTATTTTTGAACAGTTTTTCATTTTTTATGCGTTAATTATCAATTTTGTTTCTTGAATATGTTACTACTATTATTACTTAACTTCAGGAATGTCCATTGTATATCTTGGTACTTCCAATATTTCAACCCCTTACATAGAAAATTTAATTTGTTTGTCTCTGCTGTTAATTTTTGCTTTTAATTCATGTTGTTAATTCTATAGTTAATCCCTGTTGTTAAACTGAAACACCATTTAATCAATCTGTTTACTTATGTTGTTAATTCTTGTTGTTAAACTAAAGTAACATGTAATGAATCTGTTTACCTCTACTATTAATTCATGTTGTTTACCTATGCTATAAGTTATTTGTTCATTTATTTAATTTTAGTTTTTGGCTTCTTACTCAATTTGTTTACCTCTGCTGTTAATTCCTAATTTTTGAAATTTTTTATGCTTCATTATGTATAGGCATTCTGTAATTCTAAAATAGCAAGGAGGCTGAGCAATTTTCATGTACAAGATATAAGGCTGGGTATTCAATTTTTGAAAAGATAATTTTTTTTTTATTATGCTTCATTTTGTATAAAGATTTTGGAATGAATCATTAATTATCTCAGATCAAAGTTTTCTTTAAGATCAATTATAACAAATGCCAAACAACATGAAAAGCTTTTTTTAAACTGCATACTATCTATGAAAATAAAGTGTATACATGTGCTTAAGAAGTATGATGGTTAGCAAATTATAAGAAAAGTTAGTCCACAGTTCTTGTATGATCCAATTCATGAACAAAAATGACAAGTACAAAAACCAAACATGCATAAAATTTTATTTGCACTATGTATAGGAGTATGTACTCACCAAATTCAATATAAAAATATATTTTCCAAAGCAAACATGTGAAGATCAAAAAATATAAATATAAGTGTAAGTATGTCTAATTAAATTGTTGTATAAATCTAATTGTTCTAATTAAGTACCATACACAACCTATAACTTAAAAATAATTTAATTGTTCATTTATTTAATTTAAGCCTTTTATTTTATTTTTCTTCTTAGTAGATGTTTAATTTTAATAATTGTTCATTATAATGTATAGACTTTGCTTAGTGATATTACATAATATTGATATCATCCAACATCGTAGTTGGATGTATAATAGGCTAAATCCTAGTTGAAATTGGTATACTGATGCATTTCTAAAAGGGTTAAGCGAATTTGTCTTTGGCAATACAACAACTAGACATATCAAATAGAGAAATTAGATGTCCTTATTTTGTTTGCAAAAACATTGATTTCTTATACATTAAAGTGGTAAAGGTTCATATTTTAAGGAATGGGTTTAAACCTGATTTTTGGCATTGGACATCTCATTGAGAGAGTGATCTAGAGTTGCATGTAGAAATTAAAAGAATTTTTTTTGCACAAGAGCGACATAACAATAATTTTATTAGATTTAAGAGCATGGTTTATGATGTTATTGGATCACAATATCAAATGCATTGTGATGAAGAATTGGAGAAGCCGCCAAATATAGATGTTCAAAAGTGTTATGATTTATTAATTGCATCTTTAAAGCCATTGTGGTCGAGATGCAACGATTACACTGAATTATCTTTTGTTGTTAGATTGTTGGCAACTAAATCAGAGGGAAATATTTCTCAACGATATTTTAATCAAACAATGGCACTCATGAAGGAGACACATCATCCAAATAATATGGTTCATAAAGATTATTATAGGACCAAAAAAAAAAAATAGTTTCAAAGCTTGGTCTCACTGTAGAAAAAATAGATTGTTGTATAAATAGTTTTATGTTATTCTACACTAATGAATGTAAACAATTAAAAGAATGCAAGTTTTATAATGCACCTCTTTATGAGAAAAAAAAAAAGAATCGGTGGGGATAAATTCAAAGAGATACATATAAAGAGAATGCATTACTTACCGCTAATTCCTAAACTTAAGAGATTATATTCTTTGATGAGCTCAGCTCGTCATATGAGATGATATTATGAAAATAGACAACAACCAGGAGTGATGTGTCATCCATCAGATGTAGTGGCTTTGAAACATTTTGATCAAATTTGTCTTGACTTTGCTGTTGAACCGAGGAATGTAAGGTTGGGATGGTGTACCGATGGTTTTACAGCATTTAATCATAGAACCTCACCTTATTCATGTTGGCGGGTAACTTTCACTCCTTACAATCTTCCTCCAGAACTATGCCTGACAACTCCCAACATGTTTCTCACTTTGATTATACTTGGACCATATAAGCCAAAGAGCAAGATAGATGTGTATTTGCAACCTTTGATAGATGAGCTCAAATTTTTATGGAATGGAGTGCTTACATATGATATTTGCAGGAAATCGAATTTTATAATGAAAGCTCCATTAATATGGAGTATTAATGACTTTCCTACTTATGAAATGTTGTTTGGTTAAAATTCAACAGGGAAATTAGAATGTCCATATTGCATGAGTCAATCCAAAGTTTTTTTTTCTTGAAACATGGTAGTATATGTTCTTGTTTTGATTCTCATCGTTAATTTTTTCCTATGGATCACGTATTTCGAAGAAACAATGATTCAATTTACAAGAATCGAATAGAAAAGTCTCAACCTCCACAACAGTTAACTTGGGATGATATGTGAGAAGAAGTTTGTCATCTTTCTAAAATAACCGAGGTTGATCCATGTATTTGTGATGGATTTGGTGTGTTTAATAATTGGAAAAAATAAAGTGGGTACAAAGACACGAATTTGAAGAAACGAGAAATGAAAGAGATCAATAGAGACATGAATTTGAAGAAATGAGAAATGAAAGAGATCAACAAATACATGAATTTGAGGAAATGAGAAATGAAAGAGATCAACTTCGAGAGGAATAGACTAATACAAATAGAGCAGTTGAGTGCATCAACCACTTGATAAAACAACTGATGAATAGCTCGAACTTTAAACCCATGTCATATACTAGAGATCAAATTCATGAAACACGCGCAACCATCAAAGAAACTATTTTTGTCTCAAATTCATCCCCATCAATTCCTTGCCATTTAAAACAATCCCAAGCTCTATCCCACATAAAATTGTCCACTGAATCCATTTTTAGAATCAATTTTATCGATTGTGGCTCCGTTTAATCAGAAACAGGTGCATTCTTTCCTTGGGCGAGCTGTTTTTTGCTGATTCTAATTACCACATATTTAGTCTAAAAAACTAACATCGTTTTTGGATTCCTCTTGTCTAAGTATTCAAGAAGCACTACTCATTTGTACGTTTCGATGAAGTTGACATCAGACCTTTTCGACGCTTTGATGAGTTAGTAAGACTTTTTTTGTAATTATTCTCGTCGTTTTGACTCTATTTTTGTTCCTAAAATTATTTTTAGACTCATCATTTATTTAGACTCGCTCGTTGTAAGTTCTTGATGTGCTGTTGCTGTTGAAAGTTTCCATTGACTTTTGTGTTTGAGAAAGCATCTCAATAAGGTAAGAGGTGAGATAGAGTTTGAATTCATGAGTATAATATATTGTGAGATGAACGGGAAAATATTTTCCAACGATTCATTTGAGACTCACTACGCACAGTATTAGCCCTTTGAGGGGTAAATTAATGAATGTGCAAATATGAAAAAATTGAGATTATAATATATAATAGAAATATTTGTAAGGTGTTGATTGATTTAATTTCTTTAAATATGTGATATTTGATATTATTATGATATTGGGTGTCAAATGAATGTATGTATATATTTGACTAGATGAGTTAATGTGATGGGATAATAAAAGAGGGTTGCATTGTGATAATTGTATTTGATGATGATGATGATGTATGATCAATAATTGTGATGCTATAAATTTGTGATGAGTTTATGTGATTAATGATAGTGATGTTATAAATTTGTGATGAGGATATTGAGGTAACCCTATAATTGATCAAATAATGGTGATTCCAATTTGTGTTTGATTAGATGGTTTTAATGGAGTATCATAGGACAACGAGGGGAGAAAATAAATATTGAGAATTTGTGAAGTGGAGATTATTTTGTCATCGTATAGGTAGGACATGACAAGTCTAGTGATTCTAGGGTAGTACAACTGAATGAGCATAATCGTGGCGGTCTACTATTGAGCCTTAATGAAAGATTGTTAGACCTTGGAGGTAGCACTCTAAATGTCGGGAGCTACCATTCAACACACGTTTACCTCAACTGTCGCGTATGTGTATCTCGGGTTGAGTTGAGGGTATCTATGAGGATAGGGCCAATTTGATTTGTCCGTCCACTGGGATGGTAGCATAGTATCAAGCCTCCTAACCAAGTACTTCAGAGTTAGAATGATACCACATTGTGAAATAGAGTATAAGCTCATGCATAACATTGTATTTTGTGTGTGATTGTTTCATTGTGATTAATACGTATTGTGTGTGATAATTTCTTTTGGATGATGTGACGACATCACGATATATTGATTTTACGTAAATGATTTTAATTTTATAAGTGATATATTTCTTTGAAGAATATTTGTGTAATGATACAGTTTATATATGATTAGTTGCATGTTCTTCTTATTTATATTATACTATTAAGATGACTTCAAAACTCACCTCATTTGTTGTTTGTGTTTGAGTGACGTGGCCTTGTGTTTGTAAAATCGCAGTTATGACAGGTTAATGAGTATTGAAGTTCAAGTTTGGGAGAAACCCCGCTTTGATAGGTGATAACGGGAATAACAGTTGTAAATTGTATTTTACCCTTACTTTTTGTTAGAAATGACCTTATGTATAAAAATTTTATAAGTACTAGTAAGTTTTTTGGAATTAAATTAAGAAATTCTATTTAAATAAAGTTTATGGAGATTGCACCTTTTTATAAGACGAATTTAAAGTATTTCTTTTGAATTTTAAAAGTATGATATCCTAAATTAATTATTTTTATTTTTATTTTCTTTATGCACTGCGAATGTACCAAAAACAATAAATTTTTGATAAAATAAATTTTTTTCATTAAAAAATGATTTCAAATTTTTAATTTATTGTTTTTTAGAACTTTTTTTGATTCCATATAAAAAAAATAATTTTTTTTGGGAAAAATTTATTTTTAATTTAGCTCACAATTATTCGATAAAAAAAAATTAAATTTTCTAAAAAAAAAGTTGTGTGATTTTTTTTTAAAAAAATTATGGTAATATATTAATTATCAATGTTAGATTTAAAAACATAATTGTCCAATTTTTGAATTTTTTATTTTTAACTATCACCATTTAATTTTTTTTTTTATTTGCTTACTTACATTTTCTTCCATAAGTAACACATTAATGATATAAAAGACAAAGTAATAAGATTTATATATATATATTATCACAATCTTTTATTGAGCATCACCTTTTGACTTGTAAGTTTATTATTTAATTTTGAACCTCAGTACAAATTAGTTCCAAATTCTTTGGTGGGAAATTGAATTAAATTTGAAAATAAAGACTATATATTTAGGTTAATAAATTAATGGAGAAGGAGTGGGCAAAGTTCAGTTCTAAATTAGAATATTTTGAAAATGGAACCAAACTGGTTTTTAATTTGAAGAAACTGAATCGAACTGGTGTTCAGTTCAAAAAGCCAAACCAAACTGTTTTTATAAACTAGTGAACCAATTTGTTATTTTGAATCGAACTTTACATGTTTAACTTAGTTATTTTTTTATATAGGCCAAATTTTACATAATTACCTCTAATTACTTCTAAAAAACAAATTTGGTTCTAGTTTTTTGAAATAAAACCCATTTCGATTCAGTTTTTTGAACTGCAATTCAGTTCGGTTTTTTCAATCTGAAAACTAGTTCAGTTCAGTTCTAATTTTAAAAAATCATTTCAAAAACAATTCAATTCTCTATTTTTATAAATTAGTTCAGTTCAATTCTACAGTTTGGTTCACTTTTTGGTTTTTTTGAACACCGCTACTAATGACTCTTCATCATATGCATAATTTTTATTGATTTTTGTCTTATTTATCTTTAACCATCAGTTAATTTAATGAGTTATTTGATATATTTTGTTGATTTTAGTTTTTTGATGTAATGAAATGTTTATGTTCTTATTTGCTTGATTAAGTAGAGATTTTTCGTAGTTTTGCGTTGTTACTTTGTTTAAGTGTACTGCTGAATTTTTGTGAAAAATCAACATGACCTATGTGGAGTATGTCAGCCATATATGGCATTGTAGATGTTAAATTGGAGTCAAACAAAGTGCAAATGAAAGCTAAGATACATAGCTACAACTTTCATGAAGACACCAAAACCACATTTAGACTCTAAAGAGGTGCAAAATGCAGAAAATATCAACTAGAAGAAGTTGTGCGCTTGAAGCGTAGCAGCTATGGTAGAAGAAGATGACCAAAAGGAAAGGTTGAACGAGGAAAAGAAAAAAGAAGAGATTGATAAAGTTCGAGATTCAATCTATGCATTGTTCATCAATGTCCAATTGAGAAGGACATGGAAGCAATATCTTTTATTTCTCAAGTTCATGAAATTTCTACCAAACAAAAAGAAGAAGAAGGATGATGTGTTCTTCTTGTCATATATGCCACCTTAACAATAGATGAGGCGTCAAGCTAATAACTTTAAAGAAGCGCTTCGAGGGAGGCAACCCACACGTAGAGGTAACTTTTATTTTTTGCAATCTTATTTTTGTTATTTGAATTTTTTTTCTTTCTAATTGTGTAAATGTGCACTATGATGAAGAATTATTAACAACTTGCATTTGGTCTTAAATTTTATGTTTAAGATTTTGAAATTTAAACTCTATTGCTTTGCTCATATCATTTCTCAATTCGATAAGTTTTACTAATTCATGCATTGATGATTATTCCTTAGTTGTCGAAGTCTAACTCGCATTTAAAAAAAAACTAAATAAGTTTTGTAGTGGCATGTTTGGGATCATTTAGATAATTCATACTCTTTCTTATTATCCTAGCTGTGACCTTTTGAGCCTAAACACTTAAATTCTTTGTTGTGTGATTATCTAGACTTGTGTTATCCCTTCAAAACTTGCACTAATTCTCTGACTTGCATCACTTGTAATTTATGCATACATTGAGGCAATACATTGAGGCAATTTTGTTTGGTCGTTTGAGCCTTTCTAACTACCCTATGAAAATTTTACCCTTTGCTAGCCCCTTTTATTTTGGTTGCTAGCCACATTACAAGCCAAATACCTGACTTTAATTAAATCACTTTACTTGGAGTTAGGTAGATATTTTTTTTTATCTTGCCTTGGTAAAATTCTAAGTTTGGGGTTGCTCATGGGATAGCAACCTTTTAAGTTTGGGGTGGCGATTCTCACAAAAAGAAAAGAAAAGAAAATCAACTTGTGTACTTTGGTAAATAATATCTTCTTGGTTCTTTTGTCAATGTTTGAGAATCTCTAGAATGAAAAGGTGAAGAAAAATAAAAAATGGTAGAATAATTTGAAAATGTATGCCTAATTCCAAGTAGTAAAGCCTACTATCCCAAAATGACCTACTCTTACCTAAGCCCCATTACAACCTGAAAGTCCTCCAAAAGTGTATGTGTTTGTTGCATTGTGATTGCTAACTAGAATTTTTTCAAGCCTATGGTAGCGTGATGCATGTTCTAGGAATTTGAATGATAAATTCATAACCCTTTCTAAACAATTGAGAGAAATTTTGGTGAGATTGTGTGAAGAGAGAGTTGAACTTGATGAATGAATGCTAGAGTGTACGAATTGTGTTGTTTTTTGTAAGCAACCATAGAGTTTTGTAGTAGCTGAAACTTTGAGAATTGAGTTTGATTTGATTTGAGAAATTGAGTTTAAGGGTAGTTTTAACTGCACCAAATCTGAAATTAATTGTTGCTTGGGGACAAGCAATGGATTAAGTATGGGGTTGTGATGACTCTTCATCATATGCATAATTTTTATTGATTTTAGTCTTATTTATCTTTAACCATTAGTTAATTTAACGAGTTATTTGATATATTTTGTTAACTTTAGTTCTTTGATTTAATGAAATGTTTATGTTCTTATTTGCTTAATTAAGTAGATATTTTTCGTAGTTTTGCGTTGTTACTTTGTTTTAGTGCAGTGCTGAATTTTGGTGAGAAATCAACATGACCTGTGTGGAGTATTTCAGCCATATCTAGAGTTGTAGATGTTCATTTAGAATCACACAAAGTGCAAATGAAAGCTATAATCCATAGCTACAACTTTCATGAAGACACCAGAACCAAATTCAGACTCTAAAGAGGTGCAAAATACAAAAAAATATCATCTAGAAGAAGTTGTGCGCTTGAGGCACATTTCCAGCATGTTGCCACTGCCAGGACGCGCCTGGAGCGCATACGCTACGCCTCGGGCGCAGTTCCAGACCAGTGTCACTATCCAGGCGTGCCCAGAGCACCAGTCCTGCGCCTGGGGCTTGCGACGCGCATCAGTATTCATTAAAATGCATAATTTTGTCTTTCTAGGTATCATTTTGACTACTGGGAAGTTGGGAGACTTGTGCCCTAGCATAGAAACTCAAAGACGATCGTTTCTAATACCATTGGAGTAGTTTTATCAAGAACCATTCATGAATATTTCTTGTAATTCTTCTATAATCTCTATCTTTTATATCTCTGTCATGAGCAACTAAACCTATTTGTTAGGGATGAGTATAACCAGATGAAACTCTTATTTTTCTGATTTGATTTCTAGTTATATGAATGAGTTTCTTGAATTATTTTTCTCATCTCTGTGCTTAATGTTTTTTATTGCTTGATCAACATTAAAATGTTCTATGATTTGTATTTTGAAACGGAAGTGGACTTTACGAATGCTTGAGATGAGAAATTCATGAATTTGTAGTTTAGGGATAGATACAGGTCATGAAACCAATTAAATTAGTTGTAAGGACAATAGTTTAACAAGAGAATTCCTGTACGGTAATGCTTAATTCTAATCTGAAATCTACTAAGGAATTAGGGGTTACTTTGAAATTAAAGGTTATGTCACTAAGACATTAGGGCAAGAATAATAAAGAGAATTCGGTAATAATTCAATAAAGGAATTCAGTAACTAGGATCAAATTAGACACCAAGGTTGGATTTGAAGTGAAACTCATCCATCCCTGACATTTTTCTCATTATAAAGGATCAATTTTATTACCATTGTTAATTTTAAATATTATTTCAATCAATTTGGGAACCTTTTGTTCAATTGTTGTAATTAAATATAATTCAATAGTAAAACTCAATCCTTGAGTTCGACACTCGGTACTACCATTTTATTATTACTTGCAACGATTCAGTGCACTTGCTGAAATTCTATCACCTACTATTTGGTATAAAGCTCAAATTTATCTTGTAATTCATATGTCACACAAAACGAATAATAAACATATGTTTTTCATTTGTAATAAGGTAATAATGGTGTGAAAATTACTTTCAGCATGCAACATAGAGTAAGCTACATATTTTTGCACAACAACTATAATTGAAATTTTTTGACAAGAGTCTTGAATGGGCGAGTCAATCCAATTTTCTATGGCCTCTAATTCAAAAGAGTAGATAGATTGCTAAATGATAAGCATGGAGATTCAAAAGTAGTCTTCATGTATCCTTGGTCATACATAACAGACTCAAACTTTTTGTACCACTGCCTTGAAGCTTGCTTCAAACCATATAGACTTTTTCTTAGTCTACAAACATAGTCTTCCTTGCCTTCAACAAGAAAACCGTCACATTGCTTCATGTAAATTTCTTCTTCCAAATCATCATGAAGGAAAGTCGTTTTTACATTCATATGCTCTACCTCTAAGTCAAGAGTAGCTGTCGAACTCAACATGGTTCTAATTGAAGACATTTTTACCACAAGTGAAAAAATCTCATTAAAATCAACACCCTTTCTTTGACGGAAACCTTTCCCCACTAATCTGGCTTTATACCTCGGAGACCTTGAATTACTCTCAAGTTTGACTTTAAAGATCCACTTGTTTTCCAAAACCCTTTTGCCTTTTGGCAATTTCACCAAATCATAAGTGTAATTATCATGCAAGGATTTCATCTCAGCATGCATTGCATCCAACCATTTTTGACTTTCTTCACTCTCCATGACCTCTTGAAAACACTCAGATTCCCCTTCATCAGTCAAATCCACTTACTCGTAAGAATCATACCTTGTAGATGGTGGTCTCTGCCTCTTACACCTATTGAGTTAGGTTAGAGATGATTCAAAAGCATCACTAAGATTGTCATCGTGTGTCAACTCATGATCTTCACTACTTGGAAGATACACAGCTTTGACTTTGCATCCAACTTAGATCTTTCAGCCTTCGGAACTTGCACAAAAGTCTTGCAACCAAAGACTCTCAAGTGATCATACTTGACATTCTTTCCAAACCATACCTTGTTTGTTACCTCACTATTCAAAGCGATAATTGGAGTAAGATTAATAACATGCACCGCCGTGTACAGTGAATTACCGCAATAATGTTTACGCAACTTAGCTTCAGAGAGCATACACCTCTACCAACACTCAACAAGTGTTCGATTCATCCTCTCTACCAAACCATTCAGCTGGGGAGTTTTCGGAGGAGTCTTTTCATGTGTTATACCCTGCTATTTGCAATAGACATCAAAGGGTCCACAACACTCACCACCGTTGTCAGTACGAACACGTTTTAGCTTCTTGCATGTCTACCTCTCAACCACAACATGAAATTGTTTGAATTTCTCCAACACTTGGTCTTTTGTCTTTAGAACATAAACCCATAGTTTCCTGGAACAGTCATCAATAAAAGTAACAAAATAAAGTGCACCACTAAAATATTTTACCTTTAAAGGGCCACAAACGTCAGAATGCACTAACTAAAGCAACTCTAACTTTCTAGAGGGAGCTGATGCCTTTTGAAGGATACTCTTGTTTGTTTACCATTCATGCAGTGAGAACATTTCTCCAAATCTACATTCTTCAATCCTGGAAGCACATCCTTTCTAGCTAAGAAATTTAACCCCTTTTTCACTAATATGGCTAAGCCTTCGATGCCACAAATATGATTCCATATCCACAACATTCACACTATCTTTTCCAACCAAAGCTTTTGTCCAATACAGTTTACTTATTTTCTCCCCTCTAGCCACAACCAAGCTACCTTTACTGAGTTTCCACTTTCCATAAGCAAAATGATTATCAAAACCACTTTCATCAAGCATATGCACATAGATCAAATTGAAGCAAACATCTAGAGCATGTTTGACTCCTTTAAGAAACAATTGCATTCCCGTGTTGGTTTGCAAGCATACATCACCAACACCAATTACCTTAGATGCACCATTATTACCCATCTTCAAAACTCCAAAGTCACCTAAAGTATAAGATGTGAAGAACTCCTTCCTTAGTGTAACATGTAGTGTAGCACCATTATCAACTATCCACATGCTCTCATCAGATACAAGATTAATTGACTCATAGTCATGGAGAATAACAAGATCATCACTAGTAGCAATAGTAGCACAATCATCATCACTATCATCATCAGGACCCTTTTGTTTCTACTTACCCTTCTTGACTTTGTTCTCCTTTTTCCACAGACACTCCATATTTTTGCTTTTGCTATTTTTGTACCTAGACTTGGACTTGCTTCTGCTATTTTATCTACCACCATTTGATTCTTTTTTCTGACTTCTCCCCCTATTTTCAGTGACAAGAAGTTCAGATTGAGATGAAGAACCATGTGCCTTCCTTCTAATCTCCTCATTCAAAACACCATCCTTAGCCGTTTCCAAAGAAACAACACAATTTGGAGTTGAACTCGTCATAGAAACCCGAAATGTCTCTCAAGACTCTAATAAAGATAATATTAAAAATAGTCCCAATAGTTCATCATCACACTTGATACTCATTCCATACATTTGATCAAGGATCCCCTGAAACTCACTCAAGTGGTCTAAAATAGACGTTCCCTCCTTATACATGAAACTTATGAAACTATTCAGTAAGAATAATTTACTATTCCCTAATTTAGAGGCAAAAAGAGTCTTTATCTTATCCCACATAGTTTTTGCATTTGTCTCATTTGCAATATAATTATAAACATTATCTTCTACATATTGCCTAACAAAACCACATACATGTTGATGTTAAAATCCAATTCATTTGTAGATTTATCAACCGGCTTTTTAGAAAAAAAAAATAGGAAGATACATTTTCTTCACAAATAAAAAATCTTTCATCTTGCCCTTCCACAACGGATAATTAGTACCATTCAAGCATACCATCTTTATATTCATATTTGCCTCCATCCTTTCAAGCAAGTCAAATAGCCCTTCAACTAAGAGCTCTAATGCCACTTTGATGGGAAATAAACACAAAAAACACAATAACAAGGAATACGCAGCAGAGATAAAATTCCCCTAACTTGCAAGAACCCGTGAGGAGCAACAACAAATATATGGCAGTAAACTAATCAAAATAAAGGACGTAATGAACTCCGATATTTTAACGTGGAAAACTCCTCAATGCAAGGGTAAAAACCACGGGTCGTCCAGACCAAAGAAATAGCTCCACTATAATCAAATAAGCATACAAGGGAGTCTCAAAATGATGCACATAGTTTGACTACAACTAGTCAAAACAACAAAGCATTAAAGCCTACAAATGAAAAACAAGAAGAAGAAAAACACAAAAAAACCTATTGTTGTGCGAGCACAATTTCTCCCTCTCTAAACTTCGTTTCATCGATTCGACCGCCGAAAACTAAGACCTGAATGTTGTAAACCTGTTGTCGAAAAATCAGCCTGATCCAACGGTTAACGAATGCGCAATTGATGTTTTTCTGATACTAATTTAACAAAATCGGAAATAGGGTTACTCCTCTCTTTGCTCTATTGGTGGTTGTCTTTCCTATCAAATTAGTCTCTCTCTTGTAACCCTAATTAGATCACTCTCCACTTAAAGAAGTGAGACACATGGATTACAATATTTGGGTCTTTCTCCACAAAGCAAGAGAGCCCAATATCCAACAAGACCAATGGTTTCTGAGTAGAGTACTTGTTATGTGAATTGGAAATTGGTAGGGTTTGGAGAAAGACCAACTTTGGACCCATGATTTCACGTCTTATGCCATGTTCAGCCAAAAAAAATATCACTCAAGCTAGAGTTGCTTTAACTCCAGAATCATCGCCAATTGGCAAATAGTGAAATTCGTATCCTCAAGAATGATGAGTGTGCCATGGTAATACAGTAACGCTAACAACACAATGAATTTTGATGCAAGATTGGTTTGGTGTTGAAATATTTCCATTAAGGCCAAACCTGTTGGAGTGGAGTTATAGAAAGCTCTACGTTGGCGGATAATGGTGGGAGTGCAAGAAGAAATGACATGAAATAAAGATTTTGATTAGGGGGATCTTCTTGAGAGAGCGTCCACAACTACATTTGAACACCCATGTCTATAAATAATTCCCTAGTCATACCCAAGGAGTTTTGTTAACCATTTGTGTTGAGCAGGTGTTTGAATTGTTTGGGTGAGTAATTCTTTTAGACTTTTTTATCTGTAAAAACAAGGAAATGGCAACCTAAGAGCATGTTGTGATAGGCTATCTTTCATATGCACTATTGAGTTCTTCGAGCAATTCATATGCACCATTGAGCATATTATTGCACCATTGAGTTCATCGAGCAATTCATCTATGGATGGTATGGGAAAACGATCTTTAATGGTAATCAAGTTGAAGGCCATATAGTTGACACAAAAATGCCAATTATGGTAATCAAGTTGTAATTGGTTGATTGTTGTATGTAAATTGAATAAAGGGAATGGTGTAATCTGAGAGTAACGATCCCAATTTTTGGAGCTATTAAACACCTAGTACAAAATCTGCTCCATGGATTGATAAAATTAAACCAGGAATCTGAAAAGTTTGTTTTGCCAGTGACACCGGAACATCAAAACCAGCCTCGACGGATGTTCTATACATTTTCGACAATCACGAAGAACGAAGGAATGGAAACAACATTTAATTTAAAAATTATGCTACCCTAAGTTGTAAAATATTATGAGAAATGCCTAATCAATAAGAATTGTGATTTCCATTTATTTGATGTAGCCTTGCTCGCATATATTTTGTGGAGATGGTGGACTAGCCAACACAACCTGAGAAAGTTGAAACTGTTCACAAGGAGATGAATTAACTCTGCAGATAACGTAGGTGGGGATTCAAACTTCTAGTTTATTATAGTCGAAAGTTTGTTCACTCAAACCAGTAGAGGAGTCATCAAATAATAACAAAAGGAACTGTTATTTTGCACAACGATGACCGGAGTGTAATATTCATCGTAGTTAAAACATAGACATTCAGTGCCTCTTTCTCGCTGTTGAGCAACATAGACCCAAGTACTCAATGGGGTTTGATTTGCAGGGGAATGATAAATTCCAATTTAGTGCAAATTTTAGTGATTATTATTAATCATGTTTAGAAAAATTAAATGTCATAAATTTCTAAATTAATTTGATCTTTACTACACAGAAAAGATGAAAAAAAAGTAAATTATTTAGAATAAATGCCATGTAAAAAAAGGAGATTTGAATTGGTCTAAATTGAGAAATAACGGTTGTTGTCAGAAAATAAAGGAAAGTTTGAACTAACAGCTCAACAACAAACCGTACAGAGGATAAAAATAGGGGAAGGATGCCGCACATCAAAGAGTCAGAGGAAACAAAAAGATTTTGAAGTTGGAGAAAAGTATCTCAAATTTTGGAGTTAAACTTATTCTATTCACTATTGGTTTTTTACTCTTCTCTTTAATTTGATGAACACAATTATTCTTGATTTGATTTTATATACAATAATAATAAATGAAACTTTCTTTTAGGGTAGTTGATGAATCTTGTAATTAAGATAATTTTTACTATTTTTACTTATCTATTCTAGTTTATTTTAGTTACTTATTGTTCAATTTCATTTTCTTATTGCTTTAATTACATGTTAAGATTGATCACCTCTGCATGTTCTTAATCAATTAGTTATTATTGTAACTAATTGGTGAATCTATAGGGTTTAGGGAAAAAAAATATTAGGGTTGCACTACTAGAAAACTATGTTTTTCCTACAGATTTCTTGGCAGAACCTTATCCCCACGTAAAACCTTCGTGGATAATTGTTACTTGAGGATTTCACTATCCGCAGGTAAATTACCTGTGGCTAAATCCGCAGAAAACATAAATAAAATCTGCAGCAACGTTCAAGAAAACTATAGGCAACGACCTTTCATGCAGAAATATTTGCAGTACGGTTCCTACGAATATATTTCGCATGAAAATTTGCAGGTATATGCATATGAAATTTTGCGCCAAAGGAATCTTGTTGGCATTTGGAGAGAGCTGTCGTACCATGTTCTCTACATTCTTCCATATCTTCCGAATATGTTGTCATTGTCAACACATAAGTTCCTCCATATCTGCCTTTTAGCTATGACAAAACAACAGAAGCAACTATAATAAGTCAAAATATACATGGTTTAAATTGGCACTTTATATTTATCTTCAAATTGAAAAAACAGTACAAGTGTATGCAGCTTGGAGTTTTAAAGTTGCATTCGAACCTGCATACATTAATCATATAAATGTTGATAAATGACCTTACTGATACCGTGCAGTTAAGGATTATTTCATTCACGTAGTCAGTACAACATAGTTTGATCTTTACCGATTGGCTCAAATTCGAGTGAGCATTTCAAATACCTTTAAAACCATTTTAGTGAACTCAAAATCTGAGCCGTCCAATCAAGATCTGATGATGCTGAGCTGCTGACTGCATAAATGCATGCAATTTGGGGAATCTGGATAAGTAAAATAACAGTTTATGGGCAAACCCATTTAACGGTTTTATTTTGAAATACACTTTGATTAAAGCATATCACTTGAACAAGTACCTCCTTTAGATTTCCAGTGCACTGCAAGTTACCATTTACAAATACTCCTAATCGATCGCATAAGGCCTCCGCCTCTTCCATAGAATGTGCTGAAAGCATAAAATCAAATTTTATCATGTTATGGAGTAAAATATAACACAAGCTAGCTAATATATCTAAACCATAAACAACAAGTAGAATATAGTGCGACAAAATCCATGAAAGAGCGAGAGAATACTTGTCAGAATGATTGCACGATCCTATTTTGCAAGCTTGATAACATTCCATAAACATTTTCTTGAAGCAGGGTCTAATCCAGTACTTGGCTCATCCATATAAACAACCTAAATTTGAATTGGCATTTACATAATAAGAAAACTTGAATCATCTAATTTTTTTTTTTAAATATGAAAAAGAAAAAATGATCAGATTGGGTTGAAAAGAATAACAAACTTTGGGGTCCCCAATTAATGAAATTGCAACAATAAGCCTCCTCTTCATCCCACCACTGTATTTTCCAGCTTGTTTATCAGCAACCCCTCCATGGAAAAGGTTTAAACTCTTCAAAGATTCTTCTATTGCCTATAACAACAAAATGAAAGCTAAATAGTTAAGATATCCCTGACAAACAAATGATAATATGGAATGATGATCTTCTTCTTCATACCGTTGTCTTAAAATATCGCATAAGAATTTTGACATACCAACTTACTAATTTCATTGCTTTCAATAACCATAAACACCTATTTATATTTTGAAAGGTAGAATTTGTATAACTTAACACTCCTAACATAATTAAACTCCTAACACACTGTTAATAATCTTAATATTTCAAATAATAAGAGTTCCAGTGAGTGAACTTACTTGAGTCAAGGCTGAACCTTTAAGATTTTAAGTCTTCCATAAAAAAGTAGGTGCTCTCTACCAGTCAAAGATTTCCCACTGCAAGCTATAGTATCATGAGGAAAAAAAATTAGAAACTTCTTTCAATCGATGCAAATTTGATTTCATGAAAAACATAAAAATTGGAGGAATTTCAGCTTACTCATGTTGTGGACATACTCCCATGTTAGTATATATTCCATTCATATGAGTTCTTATATCCAGGCCTTCAACTTATGCCACACTTCTTTACAACTCTCTTCTTTGTTGACCTTTTAGTTTGCTTCATAATTGATTGCAAAAGAAGAAAAAGTAGGTTATACATTCTATACGAGATATATAGGTAAAAAAAATAGATGTTGTTAGTTGAATAATTTAGAATATTGACCCGTGTTGTGTAGAATGCAAACACTACAATGTGGGCTCAACCCCGATCATGTATATGCTTTAATTATTGAGACATATGAACAAGATACAAACGTTAGGTTGCAATGAGTAAAAAATTAGCATTATGTCACACTATTTATACTTCTAATAAAACAATAAGCATATGAAGAAAAGATCTACCAATTCCTTTTTTATTAAATCTACCAAATCCTTTTTCAATACTACATATGTTAAATCAAACACATTATCAATAAAGAGCTAACAAATACTATTCAATAGAACCATCTTCCTCTTGATCTTCATATTCACCATCGTCACTAGAATCATATTCTTCATCCTCATCATCTTGTATCACATGCAAATTAACTTCTTCACCATAAACTGAATCATCTTGTATGTTATCAATTGGGTCATCTTCAATTGTTGCATTAACTTATGACTCTTGCACTTGAAAAGCAACTTCTAAAGTATGTCTGTCATCAACAACCCCTCTCGGCTTTGTCTTCATAACTACCAACCAATTAGCTCTTTGGCGTCTAGGATAAGGTGAATAGTAAACTTGAGTTACATCTTTTGGAAAAATAAAAGGATCAAATTTACCGTATTTTCTCTGTTTTCGTACTTCTACAATCTTGTACTGATTATGTATCCTCATCCCATGACTTGAAGGGTCGAACCAATCATAGTAAAATAAAATTAGCTTTCGCGTTGCTTGACTTCGCCATTCAAAATCTAGAATCTCTGTAACAACACCATAATAATCATTTGAGCTTGAGGTTTCACCTTGACCAATTCCACTAACACATACTCCACTATTATATGTTATTTTGCCTTCACCCTAAGAAGTTGTGTTGAATTGGTACCCATTCCCATTATAAGTAGGCCATGACTTTGCTAGTCTCAAGGGTCCTCTTGCCAAGTCATACAAGTCGGGATTTTTCATCCTAAGTTTGTGATTCTTTGTCACCTAGTCACATAGAGCAATTCATATAACTTAGGTTAAAGCAATTTGTACATCTTTGTTTTAACCCAACTAAGATTGAATAGTCTATATAAGTGCTTACATATTCTTGAAACCATCGCGGAAAGTCAACTTCTATTTGAGTATCAATGACATTGTCATTGAGATCTTCATACATACTTTTCAAACTTTGTACATACATCCTATACAACATATTTTAAAAATATTAGATGTTGTTCGTTGAATAATGGAGATATATTTAATATATTAATACTTACTCAATGAATTGTTTAACCTTGATAGACAAAGTTTGTATCACATGGTCTTGATGAGTTCTCTTATTTTAGGCCAACAGTACTTGCATATTGGGCAAGAGGCACAAAATAATGGGAACTGAAATAGGTTGTCTCTTGCACCAAATATGCTTCACAGATACATCCTTCCATTTTATTTTTTTGTTTTTTACGGTTTTTTTAATTTTATTTATAAATCTTTCAAATGGATACATCCAACGATATTGAATTGGCCCACCCATCTTAGCTTCAAAAGGCAAATGAACCGGTAAGTGCTCCATAGAGTCAAAAAATGCAGGCGGAAAGATAAGCTCCAACTTACGTATTATTATAGGAACGCTTTGTTCCATTTGTAATAAGTGACCTTCTCGCAACGTTGTTGAACACAAGTCTTTAAAGAATTGACTGAGTTCAGTTAAGGGTTTCCATATTGGTTCAGGAAAAGCACAAAAAGCTATTGGAAGTAGACATTCCATGAATATATGACAATCGTGGTTTTTGATCACAAAGAGTCTTTTATATTTTGTATAAACACATCCACCTAAATGAGAAGCATAACCATCAGGCATCTTTAACCCCTTCACCCATTCGCACACATCATTTTTCTGTTCATTTGTCCAACAAAACTTAGCTTTAGGTTTGGTATAGTTCCCATTAGGATTTTTTTTCAACAACAACCCCTTTCTGTGACAGTACACTGCAAAGTCCAATTGTGCCTTCTCATTGTCCTTAGTTTTCTCTCTGTTGTCCATAGTTGTATGAAATACATTTTCAAACATGTTCTTCTCTATATGCATAACATCAAGATTATGCCTCAATAAGTTGTGTCTCTAATAAGGAAAATCCCAAAATATGCTTCTTTTGGTCCAATTGTGCAAAATTTTGTAGCCAAGAACAATGCATTGCCTCGTCTCAATTATCTTGGGAATTCCATAAACCTTTTCCCACACTTGTTCGCCACTTAACATAGGAGGATGCTCATTTTTATCAATTCTATTTTTGTAAAAGGCAACCTTGTTTCTTCTAAATGCATGATTTTGAGGTAAAAATTAACGGTGGCAATCAAATGGAGACGTTTTCCTTCCGTGTTACAATGTAAAAGCTTTTGAATTTTCCTTGCATGTCGGACATGCTAATCTTCCAGCAGTACTCCACCCAGACAACATACCATAGGTTGGAAAATCATTTATTGTCCACATTAATGCAGCTCTCAATTGAATATTTTGCCTCTTTGAAGCATCATATGTTACCACACCATCAATCCACAATTGTTGCAACTCATCTATAAGCAGCTGCAAATACACATCAATTTTACCTTTTGGGCTGTGTGGACCTGGAATGGTCAAGGACAAGAACATATAAGGCGCCATCATACATAGCTCGGGAGGTAGGTTATATGGTGCGACAATTACTGGCCAACAAGAATATGGTGTGGTTGATTGGCTAAAAGGGGTGAAGCCATCAGCACACAGACCAAGTCTAACATTTCAAGTTTCTGAGGCAAATCTAGGATATACTTGGTCAAAGTGTTTCCATGCTTCTTCGTTTGAAGGATGATACAACACACCTTCTTCCTTACGATTTTCAAAGTGCCACCTCATGTGCTCTGCAGATCTTGGAGAAGCATACAATCTTTGCAAGCGAGGGGTGAGAGGCAAGTAATGCAATCTCTTGCGAGGAACGTCCTTAGAGTTTCTCCTATGTACATTATTTACTTTATATCGAGGCTCATTACAAAATTTGCATTCCTTCAAATTTATGTCATCTTTATAATAAAGCATACACCCATTAATGCAACAATGTATCTTGATCTTGGATAAATCAATTCCAGCAACAAGTTTCTTTGTTTCCTTAAAATTTGATGGAATTATATTCTCAGGGCGACTTGAATCTTTCATAAACTTCATCACATCATCGAAACAAGCTTGTGACATGTTGTGTTTAGATTTTAAACCCAACATTGTAATAGAGGCAAACAACTCTGTTGTATTTTTACATCCAGGCCATAGTGGTTGTTGAGTAGAATTCAACATTTTATAAAATTGGCCATCTTCCATATTTGGAGGTTCCTCTTGATTTTGAGGACAATTTTGCTCACGGTCAAGGCCAGCAGCATCATATACCATGTCTTGGTGTCTATCATCATGATTATAACACTGTTGTTGACTACTACTACTATTAAGTTTCTTCGTCTTCGTCGTCGTTGTCATGAATATGACAGACTTCCTCTCCGTGGGATGTCTATTCCCAATAGTTGGGTGTAAAACTCTTTTGATGAATGTGAATGTTAACTACATCTGGGGTCAAATAATTTTCATTTTCACACAACCTACATGGACATCTTATTACACCTTTATTCAAATACTTGTCTTGCAGACAAGAAAATTGAATAAACTCTTTGACACCTTTTAAAAACTCAAATGTATATGCTTTTCGACAGGGGAGAAGTCTGTTGTACATCCATGTCATGTGTGCAGGAACTTTCATTTCCTGTACACATGCATTTTTTTATAAGACGTTTTTTGGAAGAGAATTAGATGTAATAGTAAATTATATTATAGGCACAAATCCATTTAATATAATTAAATATGAAATTTGTTAGTTAAATGACATCATAGCTCAAACAGAAGAGCCCATAATTTATTAGCTAAATACATGTTAATTTCAAAAGAAATTTTTGCATGAAAGAAAATTAAATGGGATAGTACTTATTGTAGGCACAAATCCATTTAATATAATTGATGATGTAATTTGACTACAATAATTATTGACAGATATAAACTTCTTTGTAAATATTTAATAGGTTTAAATTTTTTCTTTATTGTAGTTCTTTTCGCTCTAATTTTTTTTATTTAAAAAATCTCATATCATAAAATTTCTGTAACTAGTTGAAGTGATTTAGACATTAAAAAAGTCTGTAACTAGATAATTTATTTGGCATTTAGAAGGAGTTGCAATATTAAAATGAGTGGTCCATATGTGATCTGAGTTTGTGTCTGATTCATTCATAATATTATTAATCCTTTTTTTTTACTAAATGATGAATTAGTAATCAAATCGCAACATAAAATATAAAGAGAATAATATTTAAATAATTATAAAAGCATTGAAATTTTTTTGATAGAGACAACATTTTCTTGATTCACTCACGACACCCAAATTCTAAGGGCGTGCCTATTTCCATGTTAATGAGAATATAGATATCTTTCTCTCTAGATTTTTAATACAACCTAGAAGTATCATAATCTGACAAACAAGTCTATTTATCATAATTTGTGTAATTCATATTTTGAAATTGTAAAAAGTGATTTTTTACTAAAATGTTATTTTTTATTTTCTTTTTGATTTCCTCAACAAGTACCCTATCACTTGGGCACTTGTTAGCATGAACCGAAAAATAATTAACCATATGACACTGGAGGCCTAGAATAATTGAATCTATGCATAGCCACAAAAACTTCTTCTTCAATTCAAATTGCACTGAGGCTTCAAGATCTCATTCAAAATTGAGGTGATATGCAAACATGACAACCAATATACTAATGGAGAAAAATAAAAAATAATAATAGACTGTCTTGCACAATTTACTCTAGTTGACTACTTTATAACCTATAAAATGCTTCCTTTCTTTTTTTGAATCATATCACCTACAGAAAATGAAGCTAAGTAGTCGTGATTTTTCTTCTAAAATTAAATGTTACAAGGCATACCTTAGATGGTTTATGTCCTCCTATATCCTGCAAGGACCCCAAAAAAATATTGCATTAATTTCCAACCTTTTCAGCTAAAGTTGCACATAATCATAACAAATTCACAACAACAAAAAAAAGAGTTCTAAATTCACTAAAATAAAATAGAATTATGCCATCAGAGTTTGTAACTTTAAGTATGTATGTAAAACTTCTCCTATTTTGTAACTGTTTCTAACTAATCAATATACTATTACAAAATGAAATTCTACGCTATTTCCCTCATTACACAACAAACAATGCGAATGAAATAAGAAATTGAAAACTCACGGGGTTACTGTTCCATTTATGAAAGGAACAAGAATTGGAATGAAAATCAGAGATATGCGAAACAGAGGGCATAATAACCGCTCTAAAATCCATAAGGGACAGAAAGAAAGGGGAGAAGTGGCTCGAAATTAGGCGAGCATAATATAAGAGGGAGAAAAGAGAAAGTTGGGAAAAGCATTCAACTTTGGCGTACTTGTCACAATAATTTGAAACTCATTATATAGTGATGGAAGTAAACTCACATATGTTTTCTAAACAATGTGGGACTTTAGTATGTATAGAGTTGAAACTACACAAAATATGATAGTTTTCTAATGTGGGATTTCAAGAAAAATTATTTCCAATGTGGGACTTGAATTTTAAAACAATTCCACTTAAATTTACAAAAAATATTTCTTTCCAATGTGGGATTTCAACACATTTTTATATTCACACTATAACATACTTATGTTCCAACAATCCCCCACGTGAATTTTAAAAAAATGTTTTTGAAACAACATCAAATACTTGTATAAGATTGTGCATAAACAAAGTTGTCTCTTGACTTGAACCTTTGCATAGTAAGTAAGATTCAGATTCAACAAGAGTGACTAGTAGTCTTGAACTCTATCTCTAACATCAAACCCACACACAACATTTTCATAGGGTGTATTCTCAAAAGCCCTACACGTGTATCTCAGTATAGTGAACGCTCTAGGAATTCTGCCTCGAAATTCTATAGGAAGCGACCCCACTTCCACATTCACATAGGTGAGTCTATCAAGTGTACTCCTGTAGCTTGGTACTCCCCCCAAATAGAGTATAGATCTCATTAAGAGTTTCCATTGCCTCATCCTATCATCGCTTCAGGAATCATGCTTCTCTTATTTATAATAGCATGTTCATCTCATATCACTCCACGACTTGTTATTACCCATTGAACCTAATTCTTGGGATCTCCAATCTTTTAGGTCGGGTTACCATCATGAGTGACTTTATAGGCATTAGTCTCATCCTTTTGGATGTATTTATGATTTTCTCTGTAGCTAATCCTTTCGTCAAAGGATTTCCTAAATTATCATCAATGCACACATGATCCACTATAACAACTCATTTAGTAAATAACTTTCTAACAATGTTGTGCTTACGACGAATTTTTCGTCTCTTATCATTGCAATAACGATTCTCAATCTTCGCAATAGCCGCGGTACTATCGCAATGGATCAAGACATCTATCATAGGTTTTTCCCATATAGGGATCTCAACTAGCAAACATCTCAATCAACTTGCTTCTTCACTAGCAGTAGCAGTAGCTAGTACTATCATTTCAAGCTCCATAGCGGACTGAGCCAATGTCGTATGTTTCTTCGATTTCCATGATACAACACCACCAACTATAATAAAAATATAGTCATCGATTGCTTTCAAGTCATTTGATAAGACGTTCCAATCAACAACATTGTATCCTTCAAGGGCTATAGGAAATCTTTGATAATGTAATTCGGGACTCATGGTCCTTTTCAGGTATATCATGACTCTTTCCATAGCGTGTCAATGCTCCATACTAGGTCTACTAGTAAACCTGCAAAACAATCCCACGACGTAGGCAATGTCGGGTCTAGTACAATTAGTGGCATATATGAGGCTGCCAATGATGCTCACATATTCAGTTGTATAACACCTTCACTAGTGTTCTTGAAAAGTTTTACACTTGGATCATATGGTGTGCAAGTAGGTTTACAGTCAAAGTATTTATATTTCTTTAGGATTGTTTCAACATAGCGAGACTAATCCAAAGAAATTCCATTTTCTGGCCTAGTAATCTTGATTTTAAGGATTACATTCTCTTCTCTGAGGTCTTTCATATCAAAGTTGTTACCAACAATGATTTCACAATATTTACATCATGAATGTTTGAATCAAATATGAGTATGTCGTCTACATAGAGACATATGATAGTGCAAATGTCTTTTCAAATTTGTAGTAAATACATTTGTCACTTTCATTCACTTTAAACTCATTCGATTTAATCAAGTTATCAAACTTTTGATGCCATTTCTTAGGAGCTTGTTTAAGACCATATAGAGATTTATCTAACTTACAGATCTAGTCTTCTTGTCCATGAATTACAAAACCTTCAGGTTGTTCCATATAAATTTCTTCTTACAGGTCACCATTTAAACAAGCTATTTTAACATCCATCTGGTGTAACACCAGGTTATGAATAGCCACAAGTGATATAAGCACCCTAATGGATGTTAGTCTAGTGACTGGTGAAAAGGTATCGAAGAAATTTATATTTTCTCTTTGTCTAAAACCTTTGGTTACAAGGAGTGCCTTGTATTTATCAACAGATCCATCGGGTTTTAGTTTCTTTTTCAAAATACATTTACAACCTATTGGTTTGCAACCAGGAGGCAAGTCTACTAAAGGCCAGGTCTTGTTAGACTCTAGAGAATCCATTTCATCGTTTATAGCTTCTTGTTATAGATCTGCATCCAATGATAACATAGCTTCTTTAAGATTTGCAGGATCCTCTTCTAAATTATAGGTCATATATTCTGGTCCATAATCTTTAGCAACTCTGAATCTCTTACTTCTTCGAGTTTATGTTTCACCTTGTTTGCTGCTTTCAATGCTTCTTGTAACAGGAACGTAACTTAGTTCGCTTCCCCTACTATTTCTCCATTTTGCAGAGAATTTATTTTCATAGAAATCAACATCATTTGACACTATGATCACTTTTGCATTTAGGTCATAAAATATATACGCTTTTTTCTTTACTGCATACCCAATGAATTCTCATTCATATGATCTATTGGTGAATTTAATTCGCTCGGGATCGAGGATTCTGACATAAGTCAGACCACCCCATGTTTGAAAATAAGACAAGTTCGATTGTCTTTTCTTCACTATCTCATAAGGATTTAAATAAGATAAGTTCAATTGTCTTTTCTTCACTATCTCATAAAGAGATATTTTGTTTTTAGATTTAAGAACTCTATTCAAAACATAACAAATAAGCAATATATTTTTTGCACACCAATTAGATGCAACAATATAGTTAAGCATATTAGCAACAACTAGTTCAATAAGAGTTCTATTCCTTTTTTTTTCAACTTTACCATTCACTCCAAGAAATTATGGTGCAGTTGTTCCACATATAATTCTAGACAATTTATAAAACTTATTTAAACAAACTAGAATCATACTTCAAACCTTTTAATCTTTCTACTAAATTGATTTTCAATTTCAGTTACAAAGATTCTTACCATTTCAAATGTTTCATTTTTATTTTTCATTTCTTGTTAACGTCTCATCAAGTTCACATATATCAAAGTGTAATAAATTCTCTAACTACAAATTTATGTGAATTCTTTGTTATTTTAGATTGACTACAAAAACCACATTTTCAAAATCATTAATCAATAACTTAGGAAATAAATATGAGTTACTTAATTTTGAAAATCAAATGTGTTCACATCACATAGTATAACATGTAAAGAATTAAAATCACACAACATATAAGCAAAAAGATACATTTTATTAATTTCAACATTCAAATATTAAGAGACATATTAAATTTCAATATTTAATTTAAATATGACATGGGTAATGTACCTTAATAGATTATCTCATGAGTTATCTTCTGAATTTTATAGGAGTGTGCCTCCACGGATCTGTCATCAGTCATCTGATACTCTAGGTAGCTGTTCACTACATACTCATTCAGAACATCTCAAATATCTCTACCAGTATTGTTGAAACTGTAGTAATTATGCAGATCATCAGCAATTCCATTAAGAATATAATTCTTATCATTATTTTCCGATGGGTTAATACTCCAACTTTCTTATCCTTTTGTTTGCTTCAAACTGAAATAGTATATTGGAACCAGAGACAACATAACCAAATCCAATAATCTCTTCGTTTGACATGGCAGAAAGAAACATCTTAAATTGTTGGATTTTGAGTTTTAAAATTATTTAAAAATCACAATTTATACCACCGAAGATATTATTGGGTTGAGTCGCAGACTAGGTGGCTCTCTTTAAGAAATTTTGCGGCACTGCCCAAATTGTGCAAGACAAACTATCAACCACGAATTCCCCAAGATAAAACAGCCCAGATTCACTGTATCGAAGTTCCAATGCACTGTAGAAAAACTTTTTAGAATTACACCCTCAATATGGCGGTTAAAGTCACTCTCAATATGACAATTAAAGTCATTTGCAATATGGTACTATGACCACTCATAACTACGACATAATGACCTCTCTAAAAACAAATGGATTACGGCATTACAACCGCTCTAGAAGGGATTGCGGCATAACGACTGCTCTAATAATCGAAGGGACTGATGGTAATTATGACCTCAGTTTTATGGAAATGTATGCAAAAATATTTCTATTCTAACAATATGCGCAGCAGTTTCATAAATTGTAAACTTACAAAATACAAGATTACGAAAGGTCCCTAATAATCAATTTTAATGAATGTCAAACAATATCAGTTATTGATTATATGGAGAAATGCATCAAAAACAATTAGTATTCAAGATGTTGATTTTCATACAACCATGTCAAGACAATTAATCATGCAAAGATATTTATCACAGAATCTTTATCATGCATTCAATCAATATCAAGAACACAATTATTGCAGAAATTTAAACGAGATAAGGGAAAGAAAAGTGTACGCAGATATTTATACTGGTTCAGCCTCTTTGTGACGGCTTACATCCAGTCATAAGATCAAACCCGATCTTAGCCTTTCCAATAGAACTTCTTAGAATCAGTTTATAGATTTTACACAGCGCCTCGCCTCAATCTTAAACTATTCTCCCTGTTCTATCTTTTCTTCCCAGAATTCCCGAGTTTAAATCTCATAAACTCTACCAAGAATACAGTCAAGTGTCTTCTTGTTGACAGCCCTCAACCTCGAAGATCACCACCAGTTGTAACTGGATTTTCTCAAAGTAATTTGGTTATAGAATTTGAATTACAGAAATTGAAATAGATCAAATATACAAAGTTCTTGATCTTCATTCTTCTCAAAGCTATCTTTCTCAATTTTGTCTTTTTCAATCCTTGTTGATCACCAATGTAGATTGTTTAAGGCTGAAAAAGATATTCAAAGTAATATCAGTTGAGAAAGGATTAGTAGTATATTGTATATGTTGTGAATGTGTATTATCAAAAATGTTATTCACAAGTTATGAGAAGAATATAGTGAATGCAGTTTATATCGTTTCAGGAAAAACAACATATGAATCGATTTGGCCAATCGATTCCTTAAAGTAATAAAGCACCCTAATCGATTTGTCCAATCGATTTCGCGAATCTTGTTTTTCTTGAATCTTGAAACTGCATATACTAATCGATTTACCTAATCGATTAGTTTACCTGAGTTCTTCAGACTTGGATGGATGTTCATATTTGAATCGATGTGCATAATCGATTTGTGGTGTTTTGTTCCAACTACGAGATCAAAACAATTGATGTGCTCAATCGATTCAACCATGTACATAATCATTAATCCATCTCTGTTTCTAAAAACTTTTGTACCAATCGATTTGGTCAATCGATTTGACAAGTTACAGAGTTGATTTAAAACTTCATAATCGATGTGTCTAATCGACTATGGATTTAAGTCTGAAGCACATTACACTGTTTGGTTCATTCAATCGATTTACCAAGTCGATTGATGCCAAACTTATTTCAACAGAAGTATGTTAGTGGATTGTGCTAATCGATTGCGTATGTCCCAGACCAAATTCATTTTGAAGTTAATTTGGGTAAATCGATTTGTCCAATCGATTTGCTCATTATTGGTTTGGCTCTATGACATTCGAAATCGATTATGCCAATCGATATACACAAGTAACAATACAGATATGATTGGCTCAATCGATTTGCCAAATCGATTAGATTGCAAGGCAGGCTACTGACTTGCACATTTTAATTTCAGTAAATGTAGCAATCGATTTGTCTAATCGATGTGAGCAATCAGTTCAGTCCTGGTGAATTAACCAATCGATTTGCCTAATCGATTTAAGTCTAACTGGCTCTCTGAGTTGCACAATTAATTTTCTAATAAATGTACCAATCGATTTGACCAATCGATTGATATCATACTTGAATGTGCAAATCGATTTTGCCAATCAATTGCTTAATCCTAGACTGCATAATTTCATCCAACCCTGTTACAGAATCGATTTGACTAATCGATTTGCTTGTGAATCTTCAAGCTTTTGTTGATTTCTTAAGTTCCAGGCAATTGTCTCAAGTTTGTAGGGTTGAGTTGTTGTTCCTAAAATTTTTCTCAATTTACAATGTTAGATTTATTTAATGATGTATGTTTGTCAATAATATCAAAAACGAGCATATGTCCAACAATCTCCCCCTTTTTGATTTAAGTGACAAACATGCAATTTTAACTTGAGAAATATTTCAAAAGAAACACAATGTAATAACGACAGTCTAGTGAAGCTCCCCCTAAATCTGAGTGTCCATGCTTTTCATATAGTGAAATAACGGTTAGAGCTAAACCAACTGAAAAACGTATCAGAGCAATTTGCAAGTGATTACATATCAGAGTATATGGCAAAAATCACTGCTAGTATCAGAACATACTGTCAGGCTTAATAAGTATCAGACCATAAGTATAGCATAATTATCAGAGTTTAACATAAGTAGCACGGCGGCATACTGAGTTAGTACAATTACAAGTTTAAATTTTTCTCCCCCTTTGTCAGTTAAGTCAAAAAGAGGTAAAGGAGAGAAAAAAACAGAACTAAGCTCCCCCGGAGTTGCTAGAAAAACTGAAACTGGAATAGATTAGCAACAGGAGCAGTTTTTAAAACAATTTGTAAAAATATTAGAAACAGAAACAGATGATGGCACGTACTACAAATGAAATGCAACAAACGATATGATCATAAAATCAGCTTAATATATTCATTCATTCATCAGCAATACAATTACAAAGAAAGGGCAGAACTAATCAAAAAAGAACAACATAAGAAAAACTAAAATCCTAAACATCTAAGGTATGTTGGTCCTCATTATTATCTGGGGAAGAGGCTGAGACCGCTATATTACCCTCAGCAGGTGTCTCCTCAACATGAGTTTCAACAACCTCTACGTGTGTCGGAGTTGGTTCTTCAATTGCTTGTCTTCCAATCTCAGCAACATCACTGAAAGACAACTTAATGCCTAGATGTTCTTGGATTGCTGCCACATCCTGTGCAATCAGTGTTAAATCAGACTGAAGCTTCTGCAAAGCATCCTCAATTCTGATGTTGTGAGCTGCCGGCGCTTCCATTAACTCAAGCAATTTTACAAGCACATCAGAGATTGCTGGAACGACTCAGCAGCTGGTGGTCCAGCACTCTACTGGGTTTGTTCAGCACTTGCCTGAGGTCGCATCCAAACACCATTCACTTTGCGCAGCTGCATCTGATTCACAATAGATTCACCAAATGAAAGGATGGTCTTGGTCGACTCTTCACCCTTGAATGAAATTTTGAAGTGCTCCAAAATCTTTGTGATCAGCTGGGGGTAAGGAAGTACCAGCTTCCAACATGTGTCTGAGGACAATCCATGCCCAGCTCATCTTGAGCTCTTTGCACAGTCCCCACAGCAGCACAATATCCAGTCGTTGGACGACAGCATGGTTTCCGGATCTTGGAACAAGCATCCGGGTCAGAGCGTACATCAGCATCCTTTGTTGAACCTTCATTTGGCCTATTGGTAATGCCACTGATTCGGAAAAACCTTCAACCATCAGGTCCTGCACTGCTGTATGACGATCCAGAGATGCTTCCCAGCCTTCATCAGCAGCGTCGGCTTCGGAGCATTCGTCCACCGAGTTGCCATGATAAGGCAGTCCCGAGAGACTCGAGAACTCCTCAAAGGTCATGGAAATCTTCTTCCCTTTGACAGTAGCTTTAAATCCATTTTCACTCATTTTGAAAGATGAGTAAAAGGCCCTAATCAAATTAGGATACGAGTCTAGTGAGCAGGAGAGAAACGCTTCTAGACCGTGAAACCGTAGATGATCCTGAAATGTGAACCCGTCTTCATCGAAGTAAGCGAAGTCCATGTAGCGTGCTTCATGTATTTTCCGTTTAAGAAAAGCCGGAGGCAGGTCAGAAGCTTCTACCGGTTTGGCTTTAGCTAGAGCTTTCTTCTGTGGAGTAGAGGAAGTGCTCTTCTTCTTCTTCTTGCTAGCAATTTCCTTCATTGCATCAGCAAGAAGTTTTTCCGTATGTGGCTCTTTCCTCTTGTTGGTCTTCCCTTGATCACTAGCAATACTCTTGCCTTTATCTTTGGCTAGAATTTTGTGAGTTGGGATTGGAACCCTTTTAGACAAAGTTGGGGGAGGTGATGGAGTTCTTCCACTTGACGATGATGATTGTGATGGGGATGGAGTTCTTGGTTGTGTCTGTTTCACTCTTGCCATCGTTGTATGTAGAATGTAGTAGAGAGTAGTCATGAAAGAAGTGATGAACAGTGCTTATAGATGAAGCAAATGCAAGAATTTCTGAGTGAAAATCGATTTTGTGTAGGTGAACTGTGATGAAAATCGATTGATCACTGTTGTTTATATACTCACTGAAGTGCAAATCGATTGGGTCAATCGATTTATCCTACCGTTACTGGGGAAGGTAAAAGGTTAATGTAATAAGTGGCGTAACGGCTAGTAAAAAACACTCCAACGGTAATATTGCTAATCGATTTCCCTAATCGATTAGTAGTTACCAAATCGATTTCCCAAATCGATTTCGCATCATTCCAGAAACACCAAATAACAGTTCAGATAGGCACTTCATCTCAGCATCGATTTCCCAAATCGATTTGTCAAATGAAAATCTCACACCAAATGTAATAATCGATTTCCCAAATCGATTTGTACACTGTAAATCGATTTCCCAAATCGATTTCGAGCTTGTTCATTTATCTGTCATATCAGTCCAGAAAGTAACTTGTATCAGCATCGATTATCCAAATCGATTCCTTTCACTGGAAATTTCAAACAAAATTGACACAATCGATTTCCCAAATCGATTTCGAGTGTTCAAATTGAGACAAACAGATATATTATGGGTCAAATCGACATGGGCAATTGATTGTATAAAGACATTTTCCTGTGTAAACACAGGGTAATCGATGTAGCCAATCGATTTGGCACATAATTCAGATCTCACTTGGATCTATTATGCCCAGTTTCATCCTGATGTAATGGAAGTTGTCCTTTGGCAAAGCTTTGGTGAATATGTCTGCTAACTGCTCAGTTGTGTTGACATATTCTAACTTGATATTCCCACTTTGAAACTGATCTCGAATGAAGTGATGCCGAATTTCGATATGTTTGGTTCTAGAGTGCATCACTGGATTCTTAGTGATACAAATAGCACTTGTGTTATCACACATGATAGGCACAGTTCCTAAGTCCACACCGAAATCCAATAAGTGTTGTTTCATCCAAAGAATCTGAGCACAACAGCTCCCGGCTGCTATGTATTCCGCTTCGGCAGTAGAAAGTGCAATACTTGTTTGCTTCTTGCTAAACCATGATACAAGAGAATTTCCAAGTAGGTGACAAGTACCTGAGGTACTCTTCCTGTCCAACTTACATCCAGCAAAATCTGAGTCTGAAAAACCAACCAATGAACATGTAGAACCTCTGGGGTACCATAAGCCAAGATTTCTAGTTCCTATAAGGTATCGGAAAATCCTCTTAACTGCACTAAGATGAGATTCCTTAGGATTAGACTGAAACCTAGCACACAAGCAAACACTGAACATTATGTCAGGCCTGCTTGCAGTAAGGTACAGTAAAGATCCTATCATGCTCCTATACTTGGAAATATCTACTGGTTTTCCCATCTCATCCCTGTCTAGGTTACTAGCTAAGCTCATTGGAGTATCAATGGATTTGTACTTATCAAAGCAAAACTTCTTTATTAAATCATTGCAATATTTTGTTTGGCTAATGAAAATTCCAAGCTTGCTTTGATTAATTTGAAATCCCAAAAAATAAGAGAGTTCTCCCATTATTGACATTTCAAATTTACCTTTCATTAAATTTTCAAAGTCTTTGCAAAGCTTGTTATTGGTTGATCCAAATATTATGTCATCAACATAAACTTGGACCAGCAATATATCATTTTCATAAAAAGGGTTTTGTCAATATTGCCTCTTACAAAGTTTTGTTGAATGAGAAAAGTGCTCAGTTTCTCATACCAAGCTCTAGGAGCTTGTTTCAATCCATAGAGGGCCTTTGTTAGCTTGTACACATGATTAGGAAAATCAGGATTTTCAAAACCAAGTGTTTGGCTAACAAACACTTCCTCTTGGATGTCACCATTGAGAAAGGCACTTTTCACATCCATTTGATAGAGTTTGAAGTCCATGATACAAGCAAAAGCCAGCAGGATTCTAATGGCTTCTAACCTAGCAACAGGGGCATAGGTTTCATCAAAATCTATCCCTTCTTCCTGATGTTAACCCTTGGCCACTAACCTAGCTTTGTTTCTAGTGATCACACCATTCTCATCTAGTTTGTTTCTAAACACCCATCTTGTTCCTATGATGTGCTTATTCTCTGGCTTAGGTACTAGAATCCAAACTTGGTTTCTCTCAAATTGGTTCAACTCCTCTTGCATAGCAAGTATCCACTCACTATCTAGCAAGGCTTCCTTAATGTTCTTAGGTTCAATCTGAGATACGAAAGCTGTAAGGTTACAAAAATGACTAAGGTTTCTCCTGGTTGCCACTCCTCTAGATATGTCCCCTATGATGTTATCTATGGGATGGTTTCTGTTGAACTTCCACTCCTTAGGTAACTCATATACTCTAATAGGTTCAACACAGTCACTATTGGTTGGGGCTGCAACTACCTCTGGTTCTAATGGTTCAAATTCTACACTATCATCCAAATATGCATCAACTATAGAAGGAGTTTTGTTCAAGTTTTCTTTAAAAAATTCATCAAACTTTACATGAACTGACTCTTCTATGGTCTTTGTTCTTTTGTTGTAGATTCTGTAGGCTTTGCTAGTTTGGGAATAACCTAGAAAGATACCCTCATCTGCCTTAGGATCAAACATACCCAGGTGTTCCTTACCATTGTTCAAAACAAAGCACTTACAACCAAAAACTCTAAAGTAAGAAATATTTGGCTTTCTACCCTTATATAACTCATATGAAGTTTTCCTAAAGATTGGTCTAATCAAGACCCTGTTGACAACATGTGTGGCAGTGCTAACTGCATCAGCCCAGAAAAATTTAGGTACTTTGGAGTCCTTAAGCATGTTCCTTGCTAATTCCTCCAAAGACCTGTTTTTCCTTTCAACTACACCATTTTGTTGTGGTGTCCTAGGGGCTGAGTACATGTGATGAATACCATTCTGTTCACAATAAGTATCAAAAGCATCATTTTGGAATTCACCTCCATGATTGCTTTTGATGGACATGATCTTCTGACTTGTTTCATTTTGTACCAAATTTGCAAACCTTTTAAAAACAGAAAAAGCTTCACTTTTATGTTTCAGAAAGAAGGTCCATGTAAATCTAGAATAATCATCAATTAGCACGAAACTATACAGATTGCCACCAAAACTTCTCACTTGAGAAGGACCAAAGAGATCCATATGAAGCAGCTGCAAAACCCTATTGGTTTTGACCATGTCTACTGGGGGAAGAGAGGTTTTGACAAGTTTACTTTATTCACAAGCAGCACACAACCTATCCTTAGTAAACTTCTTGTCAGGGAGTCCTATGACTAGTTGTTTGCTAACAAGTCTATTCAAATTATCAATATGAATGTGTGCAATACGTTTATGCCATAACCATGTTTCATCAGCATTTGATAATAAGCAACAAACAGAATCGGTAGGTACAGCAGTTAAATCTAGCATGTAAATATTGTTAACTCTATCACCTACCAATTTCATGCTTTTATCAGTTTTGTTCTCAATTGTGCAAGAGAGTGGTGAAAAGCTTACTTGAAAACCATTGTCACACAGCTGACTTATACTTAGAAGGTTATGTTTCAGCCCTTACACGTATAAGACATTTTTTATTAAAGCAGTTGATTCGCTGCCAATGTTACCTTCACCGCAGATCTTGCCCTTGTTATTATCGTCGTACTTTACAAATCCACCGTCTTTTAGATTTAGGGACATAAACATTGACTTGTCCCCTGTCATATGCTTTGAGCATCCACTGTCAAGATACCATTGATGTTTTGTGGATCTCAAGCATACCTGCAATAAAATTAGAATCTCAATTTAGGTCCCCAATTTAAATTGGGTCCTGGGGGGTGAGTTTCAACATCTTGTGTCTTAATCTTCCAAATCTGTTTATATCCTCTGTTAGCAAGTCTTTTATATTTGCAATTGTAAACATAGTGTCCTTTTCTACAACAAAAGTGACAAGTGATAGCAGAGGATACATACTGTTTTGGTTTGACAAAGACATTATGCATGTGAATAGACTTAACAAATTTCTGGTGATGTTTAACATTACCATATCCTATTCCATGTTTAGTTCTATTCTGATTAGCATGCATATTCTTGTTAAAACCAAGTCCAGATTTTATATTGACATTTCTCTGGTTGCTAAGAATATCATTCAGTTTATCCTTGCTACTAGAGAATTTCAATAAATCAGACTTCAATAATGCAACAGAATTCTCAAGATCAATGCATTTGGCAGATTTATCATGTGAGTCTCTTTTTAATTGTTCACATAAGTCTTCAATTTTCCTATAATCAGTTTTCATTTGATCATGCAACATGCACTGTTGTTCAAGCATTTTCTTTGTGCTAACTAACTACTTAACAGATTTGACATATTCAGCATGCAATTCATTAAATGCATCTTGCAGTTCATCAAAGGAAGGATTATATTGTGAACTTACCTCACTTTCTGATTCAGAATCCGTGTTAGCCATGAGGCACAGATTTGCTTCTTCAGTTTCTGAAGATGTGGAGGATTCTTCATTGTCATTCCATGCACTGTATGCTTTTCTGTTTTTCTGAGCTAGTTCCTTGCCTTTAGTTTTGGAATTTCTGTTTTTGTTCTGCAGCTTGTAACAATCAGCCTTTATATGACCAGTTTTTCCACATTCATAGCATGTGATTGTCTTACTGTCATTGTTCTTTGAGCTGGGTTGTTTTCTGAATTTGCTGTCTTTCTTTTTTAGAAATTTCTTAAACTTCTTGACAAGTAACCCAAGTTCAGGTTCTTCATTATCCTCACTGCTTGATTCATCTGAGCTGCTCTCATGTTCAAATTTAGACTGATGTGTTTGGGCTTTCAACGACAATCCTTTACGTTTTCTGTCAACTTGTTCAGCTTCATTAAGTCTATGTAGTTCCATTTCATGCTCCCTCAGTTTTCCAAACAAGGTAGCTATTGTCATGCTTCCTAAGTCCTTTGATTCAGCAATGGCTGTGATTTTTGGTTGCCATTCCCTGGTAAGACACCTCATTACCTTACCAATTTGCTGATCATTATCAATCTCTTTGCCTAAGGCATTCAGGTTGTTGACTATGTGTGTAAATCGAGTCTGCATGTCGTTGACTAATTCTTCTTTCTTCATGCTAAACAATTCATACTCGTGCATGAGAGTATTTATCCGAGCTCTCTTTACGTCTGTGGTTCCTTCATGCGTCTGCTGAAGTGTATCCCACATTTGTTTTGATGTCTTGCAATTTGAGACTCTGAAGAATTCATCATGACTCAAGGCTGCAGTTATAATGTTATTGGCTTTGGCGTTGTACCCAACTTTCTTTTTGTCATCCTCAGACCAGTCACTTTTAGGCTTTAGGATTGCTGATTCACCAGTACCTACTATGGTTGGCACGAAAGGTCCATTCTCTACAGCATCAAGAATGTCAATACCACTAGCTTCAAGAAAAATTAGCATGCGTTGTTTCCAATACATGTATGCAGCACCGTTAAAGGCAGGGGGCCTTGCTAATGATGCACCCTCTCCTAGGAAATCAGAGGCCATGATCTTTTGATGAGAGTTACTCTTACAAAAGTAGGCTCTTGATGCCAATTGATGGTAATTATGACCTCAGTTTTATGGAAATGTATGCAAAAAGATTTCTATTCTAACAATATGCACAGCAGTTTCATAAATTGTAAATTTACAAAACACAAGATTACGGAAGGTCCCTAATAATCAATTCTAATGAATGTCAAACAATATCAGTTATTGATTATATGGAGAAATGCATCAAAAACAATTAGTATTCAAGATGTTGATTTTCATACAACCATGTCAAGACAATTAGTCATGCAAAGATATTTATCACATAATCTTTATCATCCATTCAATCAATATCAAGAACACAATTATTGCAGAAATTTAAACGAGATAAGGGAAAGAAAAGTGTACGCAGATATTTATACTGGTTCAGCCGCTTTGTGACGGCTTACATCCAGTCCTAAGATCAAACCCGATCTTAGCCTTTCCAATAAAACTTCTTAGAATCGGTTTACAGATTTTACACAGCGCCTCGCCTCAATCTTAAACTATTCTCCCTATTCTATCTTTTCTTCCCTGAATTCCCGAGTTTAAATCCCATAAACTCTACCAAGAATACAGTCAAGTGTCTTCTTGTTGACAGCCCTCAACCTCAAAGATCACCACTAGTTGTAACTGGATTTTCTCAAAGTAATTTGGTTATAGAATTTCAATTACAAAAAAATTGAAATAGATCAAATATACAAAGTTCTTGATCTTCATTCTTCTCAAAGCTATCTTTCTCAATTTTATCTTTTTCAATCCTTGTTGATCACCAATGTAGATTGTTTAAGGCTAAAAAAGATATTCAAAGTAATATCAGTTGAGAAAGGATTAGTAGTATATTGTATATGTTGTGAATGTGTATTATCAAAAATGTTATTCACAAGTTATGAGAAGAATATAGTGAATGCAGTTTATATAGTTTCAGGAAAAACAACATATGAATCGATTTGGCCAATCGATTCCTTAAAGTAATAAAGCACCCTAATCGATTTGTTCAATCGATTTCGCGAATCTTGTTGTTCTTGAATCTTGAAACTGCATATACTAATCGATTTACCTAATCGATTAGTTTACCTGAGTTCTTCAGACTTGGATGGATGTTCATATTTGAATCGATGTGCATAATCGATTTGTGGTGTTTTGTTCCAACAACGAGATCAAAACAATCGATGTGCTCAATCGATTCAACCATGTACATAATCCTTAATCCATCTCTGTTTCTAAAAACTTTTGTACCAATCGATTTGGTCAATCGATTTGACAAGTTACAGAATTGATTTAAAACTTCATAATCGATGTGTCTAATCGACTATGGATTTAAGTCTGAAGCACATTACACTGTTTGGTTCATTCAATCGATTAACCAAATCGATTGATGCCAAACTTATTTCAACAGAAGTATGTTAATGGATTGTGCTAATCGATTGCGTATGTCCCAGACCAAATTCATTTTGAAGTTAATTTGGGTAAATCGATTTGTCCAATCGATTTGCTCATTATTGGTTTGGCTCTGTGACATTCGAAATCGATTATGCCAATCGATATACACAAGTAACAATACAGATATGATTGGCTCAATCAATTTGCCAAATCGATTAGATTGCAAGGCAGGCTACTGACTTGCACATTTTAATTTCAGTAAATGTAGCAATCGATTTGTCTAATCGATGTGAGCAATTAGTTCAGTCCTGGTGAATTAACCAATCAATTTGCCTAATCGATTTAAGTCTAACTGGCTCTTTGACTTGCACAATTCATTTTCTAATAAATGTACCAATCGATTTGACCAATCGATTGATATCATACTTGAATGTGCAAATCGATTTTGCCAATCGATTGCTTAATCCCAGACTGCATAATTTCATCCAACCCTGTTACAGAATCGATTTGACTAATCGATTTGCTTGTGAATCTTCAAGCTTTTGTTGATTTCTTAAGTTCTAAGCAATTGTCTCAAGTTTGTAGGGTTGAGTTGTTGTTCCTGAAATTTTTCTCAGTTTACAATGTTAGATTTATTTAATGATGTATGTTTGTCAATAATATCAAAAACGAGCATATGTCCAACAGGTACTGCGGCATAACAACCGCTATCAAAAACGAAGGAGCTGCGGCATAATGACCGCTCTAAAAAACCAAAAGGGACTGCAGCATAATAACCGCTCTAAAAAACCGAAAGAGACTGCGGCATAATGTCCGCTTAAAAACCGAAAGGAACTGCGACATAATAACGGCTCTAAAGATCGAAAGGAACTGCGGCATAATAACCGCTCTAAAAACCGGAAGGGACAGAAAGAAAGGGGAGAAGTGGCTCGAAATTAGGCGAGCATAATATAAGAGGGAGAAATAGAAAGTTGGGAAAAAATCCAACTTTGGTGTACTTTTCACAATAAAAGCTCATTATATAGTGATAGAAATAAACTCACATATGTTTTCTAAACAATGTGGAACTTTAGTATGTATAGAGTTAAAACTACACAAAAGATGATAGTTTTCTAATGTGGGATTTCAAAAAAAAACTATTTCCAATGTAGGAGTTGAATTTTAAAACAAGTTTATTTCCACTTAAATTTACAAAAAATATTTCTTTCTAATGTAGGACTTGAACACATTTTTAAATTCTCACTATAACATATTTATGTTCCAACAGTAGTATTTTGGGGGAGTTGGTGTTTGGGGGAGCCTCTTTGGGAAAGTGTAGTTTGGTATCATTAAAGTTCTATAGAAATTTCAGGTCGTAAAATTGAAAAAAATAAAAAAAGTTTAGGAAGGATTAGGTAGAGAGGCCAAGCTGGTTTGATAATAACTCAGTTTTGTTGGAATTCCAAAAGAACAGAACCAATTTGTTTTAGATTATATAGGGCAACTTCATGATAATCATATGAAGAAGGTTGGAATCTAATTTCTAAAGATATAAGAAACTTCACCCAAGTAGTGAGAAGCTTGTTAGAATCCATCCATTTAAACTGGATGAGAACATGTCCTTGTAAGAAAAACAGTAACAGAATAAAGCGTTGCGTTGGAGGGGTCTCTTTGAGGGTGGAGTAGCTTTCAACTTGGAAAATCCAGTTAAGTGGCTTAGTGCCGTCGAAGAAGGCCAAGCAGGGTTTTGGTAGTGTGATGGATTGTGAGGTAGTGGATAAAGAAGGTGAAGACCTATCAATCTGTTCTTTTATGAGGAGGGGAAGTTGGATGGTGAGAAAGGTTTGATATTGTGCTTGTTGGTTTGTGACTAAGTCAATGCTCAGTTGCATATCAATTAACTGTGACGAAAGTTCATTAGGTTGTGGGTCAAGGCGGGGGATTCATGGTGTGAGAGAACTGAAAACTTTTAACTATTTTGAATATAGTTACACTTCCAAGAGAAATTAGAGAAATATGAGAGGGAAATTTTGGGATTCTAATTTCTTGCCTTTTATTTCATTAAAAAATGGCTATTTATAAAGCCTTGATTTCGCTACAGCTTTCGAATCCTAATACAAGTGGGCAGTGATCCTTACATTTAGCTAAGAAAAAATATTTTTTATCCAAAAGGCTAGCCATATGATTGAAGACAACTGACATTCTTTCTACAGTAATTATGAGTTGTCATTTTCTAGAATATCCATCGAACTATATTGGCATTTTTCTAACCTTCTCTTGGTGGATTGGGCTCCGAGTTACTGTGGGCCCATTAACTGTTGTTGAGCCTTACATACTTGTATGAGTCAGTAACTTTGTTTTAAATCAAAGAGAAGAAGTTATAATATATTGGTATAGTGGTCATTAAGAGTGCACAAAGTTCAATTATAAATTAGAACCGTTTGATTATTAAACTGAATCGATTTTCAATTTAAAAAATTAAATTGGACCGATTTTTAATTTAAAAAATCGAATTGAACTGTTTTATAAATGAGTGAATCGGTTTATTACTCTAAACCAAACTACTTTTAACTTAGTTATTTTGTTTCTATAGGTCAAAAAAAAATTTATTCTAATTTTTTCGAACTAAAAATCTGTTCGATTCAGTTTTTTCAAACTAAAAATCGGTTCGATTCTAATTTTAAACATCAGTCCAACTCGACTCATTTTAGTTCAGTTCAATTTTTAATTTTTTTAAACACCTTTAATGGAAATTAACTAAAGAGAGACAAGCTGAAAAAAATTGAGAAGAAATAATGAAATACAATTAGCTCATATAAATTGCCATGAAATGAAAGACTCTGGCGAGGTACTAAAACAAAGGAACCAATGTTAATCATTTCCTATTATTATTATGCTAAATACCACATATAGTCCCTTAACTTAATTTCAATTAACGTTTTAGTCTTTTATCGTTTTTTTTTTCTTTTGATTTGGTCATTTATTTTAATTTTAAGTGACAATTTGATATTTTATGTTTTAAAATGTCAACAATGTTATCCTTATTTTTTGTAAAAAGTCAAAAACTTCATCAAAAATTTCAAACAAAACCCATTTAATTATTTATCATCCTCAATATAATGCAATTTCATCAAATTCATAACTTAAATCTTTAAATAAACTCATATTTTCATCTTTAACATCAAATAAAGAATGACAAATATGAGTTTATTTGAAGATTAAAGTTATGAATTTTATAAAATTTATTTTATATTAAAGAATATGATTAATTCTCTGAGTTTTGTTTAAAATTTTGATGAATTTTTTTAATTTTTGTAAAAAAGGGATAATATTGTTGACATTTTAAAACATAAAAGATCAAATTATCACTTAAAATTCAAATAAATTAAAGGACTTAATCGGAAGAAAAAAAAAGATAAAGAACTAAAACGTTAACTAAATTTAAGTTAAGGGACCACGGGTGGTATTTAACCTTATTATTAATATCCATTTTAGTCAATGAATCAAATTCAATTTGAAATTGGCATGTGATTTCAATACATCAAGGACTCGTGCTCTATTCCTACCAACTCTTATATTTATTTATTTGCCACTCTTATTTTTTAGCAAAAACAACTAGGTTTCAAGATATCTAAATCCATTTAACAAATTAATTAAACAATTGATCATCTTGAAAATAATCATTCAAGAAAACAATTACCATGTAATTGTTACGTCCAAAAACAATTCATTAAATAGCATTAATTAATAGTTCTAATTATTTAAATAAAAGTAAAGGATATCACAATTGAAATTAATATAGTTTATTTATTTGTGTAATAAACTATTCATTAAATAATAAATTAAGACAATTACTAAAAAGAACATATATAATATTCAAAGATGTTGAAGTATTAGAGCTATCACATATCATTTAAAAAAAATTATCAATTTCTAGATAAGTTTATTGTTAATTTTTTAAGCTATACAATTATATAGAAGAAGAATGACCATTAAATAAGATTTAAAAGTTAACATAAATATTATTGTTATTTATAATAAATTATTTTATTTATCTAATAGGATTTTAATGAATTAATTTAGTATTGCATGTGTTAAAAATATATGTTGATAAATGATTATGATTAATTTTCCTTATATGTGTATTTGATGGAGTGTGATAATTTTATAGATATTTAATATAATGAATAAGATAAATTATTAATATTGTATTTATTTATTTTATCTAATCATTTTTATGAAAATTATTAGTATTTTAATATGAATATTTTAGAGAAAAGGTTTTTAGTATGGAAGAGTAAAATAAATTATTTATTAATAATTTTAAAAAAGGCTAAATTACATCAGTGGTCCCTTAAGTTAATTTCAGGTAACGTTTTAGTCCTTTATCTTTTTTTTTTTTCCGAGTTGGTCCTTTATTTTAGTTTTAAGTGACAATTTGATATTTTATGTTTTAAAATTTCAACAATGTTATCCTTTTTTATACAAAAATTCAAAAAAATCATTAAATTTTTCAACCAAAACCCATAAAATTGATAATCGTCTTCAATCTAATACAAATTTTATCAAATTCATAACTCAAATATTCAAATACACTCGTATTTTCATCTCCAACAACATCAAATAAAGAATGAAAATATGAGTTTATTTCAAGATTTAAGTTATGAATTTGATTAAATTTGTATTTTATTGAAGATAATAATGAATTTTATGAGTTTTGTTTAAAAAATTTGATGATGTTTTTTGAATTTTTGTAAAAAAAAGACAACATTGTTAAATTTTAAAATATCAAATTGTCACTTAAAATTAAAATAAAGGATCAACTCGAGAAAAAAAAAAGATAAAAAATTAAAACGTTATATGAAATTAAGTTAAGGGACCACGAATGTAATTTAGTCTTAAAAAAATTAAGAGAAAAGAGAAAAAGGAAGTTTGCGTCAGACTGATTGTTACACTTATATGTGTATTTGATGGAGTGTGATAATTTTATAGATATTTAATATAATGAATAAGATAAATTATTAATATTGTATTTATTTATTTTATCTAATCATTTTTATGAAAATTATTAGTATTTTAATATGAATATTTTAGAGAAAAGGTTTTTAGTATGGAAGAGTAAAATAAATTATTTATTAATAATTTTAAAAAAGGTTAAATTACATCAGTGGTCCCTTAACTTAATTTCAGGTAACGTTTTAGTCCTTTATCTTTTTTTTTTCCGAGTTGGTCCTTTATTTTAGTTTTAAGTGACAATTTGATATTTTATGTTTTAAAATTTCAACAATGTTATCCTTTTTTATACAAAAATTCAAAAAAATCATTAAATTTTTCAACCAAAACCCATAAAATTGATAATCGTCTTCAATCTAATACAAATTTTATCAAATTCATAACTCAAATATTCAAATACACTCATATTTTCATCTCCAACAACATCAAATAAAGAATGAAAATATGAGTTTATTTCAAGATTTAAGTTATGAATTTGATTAAATTTGTATTTTATTGAAGATAATAATGAATTTTATGAGTTTTGTTTAAAAAATTTGATGATGTTTTTTGAATTTTTGTAAAAAAAAGACAACATTGTTAAACTTTAAAATATCAAATTATCACTTAAAATTAAAATAAAGGATCAACTCGAGAAAAAAAAAGATAAAAAATTAAAACGTTATATGAAATTAAGTTAAGGAATCACAAATGTAATTTAGTCTTAAAAAAATTAAGAAAAAAGAGAAAAAATTCTATATGAGCCTTTATTACATTGCAATAGACTTTCTCATATGTGCTACTGATCTATTTGCTACACCCCCTTTTAAATATGCTACTTTAGGCACCTAGGTAATTGCTAGATGCACCCCCTCCCCACAAATTAAAAATGTGCATCGCAATCTTCTTCCCGATGTAGTCTTCTTCCCCTCTAGACGCCGCCGCCACTGAAGTTCTCACATTCATCCATCTCTTCTTCAGTTAGATGAACTATTTAAAGGATCATAACCCTCACCAATATCGCTTTAATAAAATCACATTCATATATCCCTTGTGATCACAAAGTCGCGACTCATTCTCTTTCGTCATCAACACCGTCACGAAGCCTCTTTCGGTGGCTTTTGCAAGCGCCGTTTTGAGCTATAACTACTATATATTCAAACTCAATGCTCAATTCTTGATTTTCGTGAACAATCGCATTTGAAACAACGACCAAATCGGACATTCAAACTGTCAGCTTTGGACCTCAGTTCCGATCAACACGGTGGTTGTCGAAAACAATAATTTCATGATCCACGCATCAAACGCTTCATCCTACATCAGTTGTTTCCTATTTTGCCAACGATCACGAAAATCTGTCTTCGCTGCGTTATATGTCGTTGTTACCACTAAGCTTTTAGCACTGCTTCGAGTTGTTTGTGTTGTTATTTATGTTTTACAAAAAAAAAAATATAATTATGTTTTAAATTATAATTTTAATTATATATATAATTTTATATATATATATATATCAACTAATTCTAAATAAATAATTTTAGTCTGTGTACATGAAATATGTTCGGAGTAGCTAAATTTATGCATACTATTTAATTTCTCATCCAAAATTTCAATTGTTAAATTTGAAAATATACAATTTGTCACGATTATTCTAATAAGTTAGATATTTTTATTATTATTAAAATACTATAACTATTATTTATTTCAAATATTTAATGATTCAATGTATGTAGATATGCATATAAAAATTTAGATATTATAAAAGAAATGTTCGAAAATATATTATGAGTTGTAAATAAATTATTTTCATTGCTTTGTTATGTTCGCTTGTTGTGAAGTTCTCTATCTTCTTTTAGACTGCGTGAAATCTTCAATCAAGTTATGAAGTGAGAGTGAGTTCAAATTTTCTGAGTATAAATTAAGTGAGATAAACGGATAAACTGTATTTCTCGCAATTCATTCGGGACTCGCTACGTACGACTGAATTCCTTTTGAGTAATAATTGACTAATGAGCAAACTTGAATTTGGTGAGGTTAAAATATGAATTAGAAACTTTTATAGGATGTTGTTTGATTTGATTTTGAAGATCGTGTGGTAGTTGAATTATTGTAGAATTGTATATTTAATGCATTATGTACTTTGTTTATATACATCCTTGATATTGATATATGATATAAAATGTGATGAATTGTAATTATTTGTCTTGCAGTTGATGTGGTGTGTGAACGATCTAGTATTATTATATGTGAGTGAAAACCCCTTATTGTTGGAGATTGTGTATTATGATGATAAATTCTAAATGTAATGTATGACTATGAAAATATGCTATGGCAATGTGTACTTCTTGACTTATGATGTTACCACCCTGATGAATATTATGAAATGCATATTATGTTTAATTGAATAATGATGAATTTGACTCGTGCCAATGATGGTTCTCTTAATGGAGTGAGTAACCTAGGTCAACGAGAGGAGAAAATAGATGTTGATAATTTATGAAGTGAAGATTATTTGGTCATCATATCGATAGGGCTTGACAAACTTAGTGATTTCGAGGGAATACAACTGAATAAGCCTAAACATGCCAGTCTGCTGTTGAGCATTAGGGCATGTTGTTAGACCTTGGAGGTATTTGGGTGGAGAATTCCTAGGTGACTTGGAGGTAGCACTCCAAATGTCGAGAGCTACCATACAACACACGTTTAGAGTATAATGAGGGGATCAATGAGGACATGACCAATTTGAATTGTCCGTCCACTTGCGTGGTGGCATGGTATCACGCCTCCTAACCAAATACTTCAGAGTTAGAAAAGTACCAAAGAAAGAGGAGAGTCTAGAGTATCATCGCATACATAACATTACTTAATTTTGTGGATTGTATCAATGTTTTACCTTGATTATTCTTGTTGATTGTGATTTGATATGATACAGCGTTTAATATATTTTATGTATTCTTCTCAATTATTTTATACTATTACATGATTTCGAAGCTCACCCCTTATTGCTTGTGTTTGACGCTTGCGAGAGCACAGTTATTTTAGGTTATTCATTGGTGGTTCACGCTATGATAAGTGATATTGGGCGAGAGTAATTTGTCGTTTTTTGTTGAGCTTTGAACTAATTTAAAATTTTATAAATTCGATCGATCAATTGTATTATTTTTATCTTTTAATCGGAGGTAGAAATTAATTGTCTCTAAGTTTAGAATGTATTTTTATGTCTGAAATATTTATTTTATAAATCTCAACTGTATTTGATATTAAATGATTTTTCGTTGAAAAGTTTTATGCAAACATTTTGTGTAAATGTGAATGTGACGTCTTGAACATTATAATTTAAAAGAAAATTTTTATACTCTATTTTAAAACCGTTGCGAATCTCTTTCAAAACTAGTCCATTTTACTTTTAATTTCAATTTGGGATACGGTGTCACATTATTCCTACCACTCTTATAATTATTTATTTGCTACTTTTATTTTTTTAGCAAAAACAACTAGGTTTCAAGATATCTAAATCAATTTAAAAAATTAATTAAACAATTGATCATCTTAAAAATAATCATTCAAGAAAACAATTACCATCTAATTGTAACGTCCAAATACAATTATTTAAATACCATTAATAGTTCTAATTATTTAAATAAAAATAAAGGATATCACAATTGAATTTAATGCAGTTTATTTATTTGTATAATAAATTATTCATTAAATAATAAATCAAAACAATTACTAAAAAAAACATATATGATATAAAATAGAACTATCACATATCATTTAAATTTTTTTATCAATTTCTAAATTTATTTATTTTTAATTTTTGAAATTATACAATTTTAGAGAAGAATAACGACCATCAAATCTTTTCCAATTTAAAAGTCAACTTAAATATTATTGTTATTAACAATAATTTACGTCTCAAAAACATTTTTTACCTATAAATATTTTTTAAAAGTAAAAATGAAAAGAAGGTAGCTGCTATTAGATTTAAAGAATTATATATAATGAAGATATATATCCCTAATTTTTAAGATTTCTAATCCTTATTTTTCTTTTCTTGGTTAGATATATATCCCTAATTTTTATTTTCTTTTTAATAATTTTTAACTTAAAAAACAAAATAGAAATGAAACTCACTACTTTGAGAATTAAAACACAGATAAAGAGAGAAGGCATTGGGAAGAGAAAGTTCTCAATTTTTTATTATGAATCGATAACGATCAACCGATCAAATAAATACAAGTAGGGACCCATTCAAATTCAACAAACTACAATTTTGAGATTACCGAATAATTGAACTTGTATCGAACTATGTTTAATTAACTACTAATAAATTGGAAAATAAAAACTGGTAGATTAAGACACTACAACATTTTTTGAACTAAAGCACTACGAAAAATCGGATCTATAAATGATGAAAAATTGAAAGAATGAAGTAAAGTTTGTATGAGAAAATGAATGTCCCGAGACATAAATCAATTGGAATCTAATATCCGAGAAGTTTTCTTCTTCTGTGGCTTAGAAATCCAAGAGAAACACCCACTTGAAGTTTTGTCCATAGAACCCGTTGTGCTTAAATCAATCTCCTTCACCTTTTTTTTGTCTTCTTGTGCCATCTTCTTCTTCTTCAATTTTTCCTTGTATAGCTTCTGCATCACATATGTTTCAGGGAGTCCAGACCCTGCCCATGCCATGCCTAGTTTGAAATCAATGGTATTTCGAAAGTGTTTTGAAAGGGAGAAGAAAGATAGAATTAATTTGTTTATATAGAGGTTTGGGAAGAAAAGAAACGTGTATCACACTTATTTTGACGCATCATTGTTTTTTAGGTCAATCACATTTTAGTGTATAAAAATATATGAGAATGTTAATTAGGTCTTTAATTCAGAAAAAATTCAAATAAATAATCAAATAATCAAAAGATTAATTAATTTAATATTTAACGTTATAATGATTATTAAAAAAATCATTTACAACTTTTTTTTATAATTTAAATATTTTTTTTAAATCAAATACTAAATCGACATTCTTTTATATTTTCAAGAATTAAAATGGTAGTTCACTCGTGTTTTGAGTGCTTTTATTGTGTTTTGATGCTTCCTCGTTACATAATACACTATTCACATATTTTACCCATGTATTATAAATCCTATAAATCAAAGAAAGTGAAACAATACTATTGAAATTATATATCTGTACGTGCTTTATTTTATATGATGGCACGCTTTTCTTTTTTGCTTTTTATTTTTTTTAATAACTTTTATTATAAAAATCATTTACAGCATATTTGTTCGTTATCAAAGAGTTAATTAAAATACGTATTTTAATGAATATAATCGATATACACAATGATAATATATTTAGTATAATTTTTTCACGTTCCATCTATTTTACGGCATTTAAAAAACAAATGAGTCCTTAAATAAATTGTTAACACGTACATTTTATATATGGAATATCTTTCTGATTTTGATCAATTAATTAGATTTAGTAGTTTCTATATCTTCTATATAAAAATGAGAATAATTATGATGTTTTAAAAAAACAATTATAATTTATTATAACAATTATACACATAAAAAATATTTATAAATAAAAAATTATTAAAATTAATATTTTTTTAATATCGTTAATATATAAATAAAAATAATTATAATACATTAATTTTATTTTTTTATATTTTTTTATATTATTTTAAATGAGTCACTAAAAAAGTTGATGGAATCGATCTATAATCTATACACGATAAATTTTAATCAATTAGTTGAAATTAATATTTTTTATATTTTTTAAATAAAAATATAAATAGTTATAATACACTTATAATTTATGATAAAAATAGTAAAACAAATGTTTATGATATAGAATTAGTTTTTATTTTCCAAGCTAAAGATAAAGTTAAATTTAGTATTTCTTAATATCATCAACATAAAAATGAGTATAATTCTATGAACGTATTTCTTAATATTCTATGAACGTATGATATAAACAAGAAATTATTTTTTGTCTAACAATCAAGTTTAATAAGGATGAAGTCGATTGTTGTATAATTGTCTACTTCTTTATCAAATTCGTGGTTCATTATCTTTATTTTGTTTTTATCTTATGTGTTAGATCTTAAACTCTTTTGTTATTACCGCCGTCGGTTCGCACCACATATGTGCCGCCTACTCGCGGATCTATTCTTGAATTGTTATCCTTTACAATTTGTAAAATGCAAAAATAGTAAAAGTATTTTCTTAAAATAAAACGATATACAAATTAATAAACATGTCACTCTTGTTATTATTATCATCATTATTACTATTATTATCACCACTATAGTAAAAATTAATAATAAAATTAATATTATTACTATTATTACTACTATTATTATCATCATTATTACTATTATTACTATTATTTTGATATATATATATATAATAAAAATTAATAATAAAATTAGTCAATACACAAATATTTTCTACCAAAAAACTACGTAAATTTTGATTTCTCTATTGCACCTAGGGATATGTAGGAGCAAGGTCTTCCCTTGTCATACCAAATTAATAAAAAAATATTTTTTCTTTCTTTTATTAATGTAAATAATTTATTTATTTTTTATTATTCTTTTTGGGGGTAAAAATAAATAAATAAATAAATAGTTTGTATACAATTAAAGCGGTAACCGTTTTAACGGGCGTTATAGGGTGGTAATACTTCCCTACTCGTAATTGAATCCGGAATCCGAATTTCTGGTTCAAAAGTTATTATTTTAGGTTTTATCCAATTTTTCCTTTAATAAAAATAAAATTGGTGGCGACTCCTTTCTTGCGAACAAACCGGACGCGATAGCGGCGACTCCACTGGGGACTTTTGAGAGTCAAGCCTAACCTAATTAATTGTATATGGTTATTTATTTATTTGTTATTTATATGACCCCCTTTTTGTTTTTATTTGTTTTAATTATTTTTTTTTATCTATTTATAATGAATATAATTGTGGTCATTCATTTTTTTTTTGATTTTATATGTTTTCTGATAATATATTAACTATATGTATTTATAGTAATTTATTCTAATTGTGGAGGTTTACATGTATTTATGTTAATTTATTCTAATTTTAGTTATTATTTATTTATTTATTTATGGTAACTTACGTGTATTTATGTTAATTTGTTTTAATTGTAATTATTCATTTATTTATTTATTTATGGGAACTGACATTTATTTATGATAATTTTTTCTAATTGTAGTCATTCCTTTTTTATATTTATTTATTTATCTTAACTTACATGTATTTATGATAATTTGTCCTAATTGTAGTTATTTCTTTTCCTATTTATTTATTTATTTATTTATTTATGATACCTTACATCTATTTATGGTAATTTATGTATTAATTCTATGTATTTATAGTAATTTATTTTAATTATGGTGATTGTTTTGTTTTATTTATTTCTCTACACACTATACTAACACGATTCACACACTTATGAGTGGACTCTATACCCGAGTTGAGTGCAACCTAAGATAAGTTAGAGACTGTGTAATCATAATCTTTTGGATGTACATTCTGTTTGGATGTCATAAAAGTCTCACCTAGAGTTGACATTTTCTATAATATTTCCATTTTAATAGTTTACCTATTATTTGGAAAAATATTTTAGAATTGAGTTGTAATTTAGAACTATAGAACCATACATGGTGGAGGTTCACGTTAAAAACTGTAGAGCAATTAAATTAGTAAAGAATCATGTAGGTCTCATGCATATTTGAAAAAAAAATCTACCCTATTTATATCTCACATTTGCATCGCATAATCATGGCTTTTTCATCATTTTATTTTCATTTTGTAACATGTTATTTTAAAAAAAAATCATTGCATATTTGATAGTAAATTTTTTAATTTATTACATAATCATTGCAATCATTTTTTACATTCTCATAACATTTTCCTTCAAAAAAAACCTACCCTATTAATATCTCATATTTTCATCGCATAATCATGCATGATTCATCATTTTATTGTCATTTTGTAATATGTTATTTTTTTTAAAATAAAAATAAAAATATCATCGCATATTAAGATATAATAAATTTTTAGTTTATTACAGAATCATTGCATTCATTTTTTTTTACATTCTCATAACATTTTTCTTAAAAAAAAAAAAAGAACTACCTACCCTATACCATAGTCACCTCCTAGTAGTCAAACATTCTTTTTTAATCTCCTAATTTTTTTTTGCATCATTTGTATTTATCATGGCTGCCATAAAAAAAATCATTACTACATCATTAAATAAAATGATATATTTATATTGAAATAATATTCATCTCCAACAATTGCGAATATATGGGTCTTTTACTAGTGTATAAATAAAATTTCTTATTCAAGCTAAGGTCTTTAGTATATTTGACCACTACAAAGAAATGAGAGTTTTTGTGAGGGCTAAAAGCCCTCACAAAGGGGTATAATCAACCACAAAGGTGAATTTTGTGAGGGCTTTTGGCAGCCACAAAGAAGCTGGTCACAAAATTTTGTGAGGGCTTTTGCAGCCACAAAAGACAGGCATTTGTGAGGGCTTTTGCAGCCACAAAAGTCTGCCTTTGTGAGGGCATAGGCCGCCACAAAAGACAGGCTGAATTTTTCTGATTAGTCTTTTGTGAAGGCTTTTGACCGCCACAAATGCTATGTGATTAAAAAATAATATATTTTATGAGGGCTTAGGCCGCCACAAAATAATACGTATTTAAAAAATTAATTTTTAAATTCAAAATTAATAGTTTATTGTAATATTATATATAATAAATTAATATAAATATAATATTAAAATTTAAATTAAATTTAAAATATAATGTAATTATAAATTAAATTCAATATATAATAAACTAATATTAATATAATTTAAAATTTAAAATAAAATATTTAAATTAAAATTAAAGATTAATAATTAAATCTAAGATTAATTTAAATAATAAAATATTAATAATAAAATATTTAAATATTTAAATTATTAATAATAAAATATTTAAATATTTAAATTAATAATTATAATTATAATTAAACATTAAATACTAATCTATATTTTAAAAATAATATATACATATATATATATATATATATATATTTACTAATCTAAATTAATAATTATAATTATAATTAAACATTAATTTAAAATAATTTAAATTATAAATATATTTAATTTAAAATTAAAATTAAATTAAAATTTAAATAATATTAAAATTAAATATTAAAATTAAAATAAATATAAAAAAATAATATTAATAATAATAATTAAAGCTAGCTATAGCAATTACGACAAAATCAAATAAAACATGCATTCCAAAATTAACAATTAATGTCTTACAAACCCAAAATTAACAAATAATGTCTTACAAAGTTGAAATTAAACACAATAATGTCATACAACCCAAAAATAAATTATGAAATTCTTTAAATCACATCAATCTTCATAATAATTCCCCTAATCAGCTCCACTTCGACCATCATTATTTCCTACATTCATACCCGACGAAAGAAGTCCCTTAAAAGTATTATTCATTTGTGTTGGAGGAGACATCATGCTTTGAAATTGAATTTCATCTTCAATGGCACCACCAGTAGTCGAAGGAGGAGCCCTAGCTGGTTGAGGTTGATTTAAATCTGGTCTGATCAACCCAACTGTTGGCATAGTTAGTCGGTATGCAGTTTGATGATCTGGTTGAGGTTGAGGAAGTTGATGTGAAGATGATGGAGCATACTGTAATTATGAAAATATTGTTGTTCCTGAAACATTGGCTGCTTCTGTTGCTGGAAGGCAGAGTTTGAAGGATCCTGGTGTTGCTGTTGGAAATTTGGAGGCGGTTGCTGCTGCTGGGAGTATTGAGAGTAATTTTGTTGCTGCTAGAAAAGTGGTTGTTGATGCAAGTATTGAGGCCGAGGCGGGAACTGCTGATGAAAGACAGGAGGAAATGAAAATTGTTGTTGTTGAAATTGCTGTTGCTGCTGAAACTGCTGCTGCTGCTCTTGAAACCTCTGTTTCCATTCCTCATTCAATTTATCAATTGCGGCTTGTATCAGCTGTTGTGTCCTTTCTTCTTGCTCAGTTTCCTATTGCTCCTTTAACTGGTCACGATTATCTATCGCCGCCGGACGATGAGATCGATCCGTACTAGCATAAGAAGAAGACGTCTCAGTCTGAATATAGCCGGTTGGACATGTCACAAAGGTTGATGATAAAGTACCGACACCCAACACACACCCTTTATACTTGCCACCACTGATGTTCATAAAAATTGCAGTCTCATATTGTTTCCGCTGCACTGGACCAGCTCGCATAGCAGGAGGAAGAGTAGCTTGATGATCATCCCATTCTTTCATGACTTGTTGAAGTTGTTCCTATATTAAAAATAAAAAAATTAAAAATTAAAATAGTTAATAATTAATATAGAATAATTTAAAGGTGTAATTAATATATAATAATTACCTGAATCGTTTTTGATAATTCATCACTATACTCATTTGTTTGAGGATTAACATGAAGATAGCGATGTATCTCAGCTTGAGTGACCTCCCTTCCAAGTTGCTTTTCCTAAAATATATATTAAATTAATGTCAAGTTTATAAGTTGGTGAAATGTGATGATTAATTGAATAAAAATTAATAGATATATATTATAAATAATAATTAATTACCATATAATATTTAATTTCCCCAGCAGACATGGAACCTCCCTTATGAGTACTGGTACCCCTCTTAGATGCTCTATTAATCTTTGCTTTTTCTCTCTTCTGTTTGTAAGCATATGTGTTCCACTTCCTCCACAAAGCAGTCCAAACATTTTCACCAATCCAATTAGACCGTTTATCCTCGCCCTTATTACGTGCGTAAGACAACATAGATGAGAGACGCTTCGAAAAGAGATGGTCAAATGAAGCCAAAACTGCGGTATCATGCTCTCTTTTCCAAGTACATTTAGTCTGTTGTTTGTTTAAATTTAAAAAATACTAAAAATATAATTCAATTAACCAATCAAATGTATATATAATTAATTAGTACTTAAATAAATTAATGTAATCACTTACTCTGAAACAATGTAAAAATTGATCAACTTCCCTAAATTGAGGTGTCTTATCCTCTTTTATCTCACCCCAAGACAACCATGGTTTTTTGTATTTCTCTTGAATGACTTTAGCAATTGCCATTGCAGATGATTTAAAAGGACGATATCTTCAAAATTTACATGCAAATTAAATATAAAAATTAATTAATTTCATAATGTAACATATGCAATAATAAAATATTTAACAATCATAATTAATTTAATCAATCATAGTTTACATACCCATCTCCTTCTGGAATGATGACAATGCGGTTGTAGCAATCAACACATCCGGGTTCCATTATTTCGTTTAAGGTATAAGGCTCTACTGGGACCTCTAGATATAGAGGAATAGCTCCACCACTAGTACCAATGGTCGGCATCGGCATGAGAGATGAGTCATTAACAACACGTGGTCGAGCAACTTTTTTCTTACCACATGATGTTTTGGATATTCCTCGTATTGCCACCGTTCCTTCTCCTCCTGATCCATCTGAACCTCCTGATCCTCCTACTCCCGACACTGAAGCCATGTCTATATATATATATATATGTATATATATTTATATATATATCCATATCCATACATATATATATAATATAATATTTGTGTGTATGTACAATTAACATAAGATTAATTAATTAATAATGAAATATACATAAATAAATTTTAACACTCACATAAATAAAGAAATATATATATATATATATATATATATATATATATATATATATATATAATGCCTAATTAATTAATTGTCTTCGTCTTGGTCATCTTCATCATCAGTATATTCATTTGATGAGTGAATTAAGTCAATATTGCCTTCATCGTTCTCTAATTCATCTATTTCTTGTTCATCAACTTCTTCTCCAATGTGTGACTCATGACAAAGTTGACTTATAGTCTCATCTCCAATCACATGATCCAAATTTGACATTTCATCCATTTGAAATGCAACTTCTTCATTTTGACCTGTTTCAACTTCTTCTATTCCACTCGTTGGTCTTGTTTTGATTGCAGCACACTAACCTTGTTTGCTTCTGACAGTTGATGGATAAGGAACATAATACACATGCTTTACATTATGGGCCAGGGCAAATGGATCAAACCGTGGATATCTTTTGCTCATTCGAATGTCTACAGTATTGGATATCAAATTGATTTTAGTTCCTCTACTAGATGGATCAAACCACTTACAGTAAAACAACACCACTTTTTTCGCATAATCTAGGAACGTGTAGTCAATTTCATAAACATGCTCAATTAATTGTTTAAATATGCTCAATTAATTTCATAAATATGCTCAATTTCATAGAAATCTTCTAATACACCACTATCAAAGACACTTTTCATACAAACTCCACTATTAATTGTTTCTTTTCCTTCAGTCCAAGATTTAGTGTGAAACTTGTATCCATTGATGTAATAGGTGTGCCATTCTTTGAAACTTCTACTCGGGCCCATAGATAAGTGCCTTAAGTGGATGTTGATAGGAGTTTGTTGTTCCAGATGAACTTGTTGTTGAAACCATAATGGGAAATTTGAATGTATATAATCAGATGATTGTCCCGTATTTAAAAATGCCCTGATCGATGACCATATATATGGTGAATATCAATTTAATCATATAATTAAATATAATTATTTAATAAGAAGAGGAATTTCAAACATACTCAATGTATGGTTTGACTTCAGTGCAGTTAATCAAAATGTGAACATGTGCCGCATTAAATACTTTGTCACTTGGCCAGAAAATCAGAAAATCCCTACCAGCATGATGACCAGACAAGCAAAAAACTGATGAAGCATGTGGATGACGTATAACACTATCAGTAGCGTTCTTTCCGTTAACTGGTGACAATGTTTCATTGTTGAAATAATGAGAACAAAAGTGTGTTGTTTCATGGTGTAGGTAAGATGAACAAATTGAGCCCCTCAACTCTAGCTTTGTTTTTCACCGACCGTTTTGAATAACCCATGAACCTATAATATACAAAGAGATGTACAATAAGCTCCATGTATATATAAGTTGAAGTATATTGAAATTAAAGAGATATTGTATATATATATATATATCCATCTATACTGAACTGGTCCACCAAGCCTAGCTTCACTTGCAAGATGCATTGAGAGATGCTCCATGGAATCAAAAAACCCAAGAGAAAATACTTTCTCCAACTTACATAGAATGAGTGTTGAAGAACACAAATTCTTGAAATATTGACTCACTTCAATAAGTGGGTTCAATACATGTGTCGGTAAAGCACTAAAGGCAATAGGAAGTAAACACTCTAAAAATATATGACAATCATGACTTTTCATCCCATGCATCCTCCCATTTTCCACATTAGCACATGTTTCCAAATTAGAACAATAACCGTCAAGCGTCTTCAGCTCTTTGATCCAACGATAAACAGATTTGGCTTCATCAGTAGATAAAGTGTAATTCGCACGAGGTTTTAGGGTCTTGCCATTTTGATCCACCAACAACAAATATGGTCGTCTGCAATATATACCTATGTCTTTTCTAGCTTTGTCATTATCTTTTGTTTTCCTTTTCACATTCATCACAGTATTAAAGATGTTGTCAAAGAAATTTTTCTCAATATGCATAACATCAAAATTATGTCTCAAAAGATTATCTTTCCAATACGGCAGATCCCAAAAAATACATCTTTTTGTCCAATTATGCCATTGTCCGTAACCTTGTGGTTTATAAGCCACACCATTAACAACATGTACCTTTGGCATATCTTTTACTTTATTCCAAACTTGTTCTGATGTCAACTTAACCGGGGGTCCTACACTTTCTGCATAGCCCTTCATAAATGCAGCTTTGTTCCTTCTAAATGCATGATCAATAGGTAAAAACCTACGATGCGAGTCAAACCACGATGCCTTCCTGCCAAATTTTAAAGTAAATAATTTTGTATCTTCCATACAAATAGGACAAGCTAGTTTTCGATGCGTGCCCCATCCTGACAACATCCCATAAGCGGGGAAATCATTAATGGTCCACATCAATAAAACTCTCATCATAAAACTTTCTCTCCGAGCAATATCATATGTCAAGACACCATTCCACAACCTCTTCAAATCGTCAATCAAAGGTTGTAAATAAATATCAATACCAGTTGTAGGATTAGAAGGACCTGGTATCACAACAGCTAAGAACATATAAGGTTTAGACATACACATATTAGAAGGAAGATTGTAAGGAGTAACAATAACCGGCCAACAAGAATAAGGAGTAGACGATGCTTGTATGTAAGGCGTAAATCCATCTGAGGATAATCCAAGTCTAACATTGTGTGGATCTGACGCAAAATCAGGATGTATTTGATCAAAGTGTTTTCATGCCTGACCATCAGACGGATGTCGCAACTCGCTTGAATTTCTTCTATTCTCACAATGCCACATCATCTTTCCTGCAGTTTGTATTGATGCAAACAATCTTTGCAATCTTGATACAATAGGGAGGTAAAAATAAAAATCAATAACATTAATTAGTTATATCAAATTAAAAAATAAAATTATAAAACTACATATATAATATAATTTATACTTACCAAATTTAAATGAAGCTTAAGAGTAATTTTGTGTAGAGAGAAGGAGGAGAGAATAGTTAGAATGAGGTTTTAGAGAGAAGTTGGATGTGAAAAAATGAAGTAGGAGGGTGAGAAATATATATAGAGTTGGCATTGAGCATTTGTGGCGGCCAAAGCAGCCACAATGCCAACGGCTATAAGGATTTTGTGGTGGCCTGGGCGGCCAGAAACCACAACGGATATATTACATTTTGTGGTAGCCTTTGCCGCCAGAAAGGCTAACGGTTAGGTCCATTTGTGACGGCCTGAACGGCCTGAAAATCCAGCTGGAATGGGCGTCCTTTGTGGCGGCCTTTACAGCCACAAACGCCACATGCACATTCCTTTGTGGAGGCCTATGTAGCCACAAACGCACTGGTCTTGTCAATCCTTTGTGACGGATTTGGCCCTCATAAAATTCATTTTTTGTGGCTGTAAAAGCCCTCACAAAATCCATAAATATTTAACTGGATTTTGTGGCTGCCTAAGCCCTCACAAAATCACAATATTGTGATTTTGTGAGGGCTTAGGCAGCCACAAAATCCAGTTAAATATTTAAAAATTTGTGAGGGTTTTTTCAGCCACAAATAAAGACCAATTTTAATTTTGGCCTTTGTGAGGGCTTTTTCGGTCACTAATTTGTGAGAGTTTTATTCGGCCACAAAATATTTATAAAGTTTGTCACAAAATAGAGTTTTTCTTGTAGTGGACTAGAGCACATCTCCTCGTCCAAACTTTGTTTTGTAAAAAAATCAATAAATTATTGACACATTTTTACACACATTTCAAAATTTCACACATAATGATGACAACCACTAGCTAATGAATTAATACATCACAAGGTTCTATAACACACCTATAAGGCTATTTATGGTGTTCTTGCAATGCAAGACTCTATGCCACACATGCTTCAGAATTTACTTTTTGCATGAATTCAATATATATGTCCACGCATAAATATAAGACAACCATTGTAATTAATGCACTGCAAGATTGTATGCCACACCCACAAGGCTTAATGCCTCAAGTGTTTCGAATCTACTTTTTGCATGAATCTATGTACACTCACAATAAGAAAAACAATTGACATATGTACCTTTTGTATAGGTCTATACAATTTACATGTTTCACATCCTTAAACATACTGGAATTAGTCAGCCATTATGGTGGTCCAATAATACTCATGGTGATAAACCAGTTATGTGATATCCACAAAGTCCTTATGTACCTCAACCATGATTTTGAGAGACTCTTTATTTGCTACAATATTTAATAGAACACCATTGCATCCCCTTTTATATAGATTCTCATATACTAATATATAGTTGAGTGTTGTTTGCTTCAACTTAAAATCAACTAAGATTGAAGGATCTTTAACGCCTAATTCAAATTACTATAATGTAATTCAAATTAGGTTGTTAAGATTGAAAATGTAATCTTCATAGGGAAATTTGAATTATATATATGAGTAATTATAATTAGCTAATGTCATAACTACTGAAAATTGAATATTTATAAGGTAATTTGAATTAGTTATTGATAGACAATGTAATTCAGATTACATGTATATCTAATTCGAATTATGCATTATAGAAATGATTCATGCCTTTAAAAAAACATGTAATTCAAATTTCTTGTTGAGTGATTTGAATTGCATATGTTAGAAATAGAAAAATCATTATTTAAAGAAATTGTTTTGGTTTGAAAACATCTTGGCATGAGTAGCTTATTGTGGCACACATATTTTCATCAATTCTAAACTATGGTAGTTTTGACATCAAATAAAAAAACCAAGTCTTTGAAAGATAAATTTGCACTCAAATACTTTACCTTTTTTATGATGGCAAAACTAGCTTGATTTCACTCAATAATAAAAAAGATAAAAATAACTTACAAATGAGATGTATCATGTAAGTATACATATAATCAAAACAATCAATCAAAAGTAACCATGATAAATAACGTCATTCAAATATACATCATAGACAACATACCTACACTCACATAAGAGCTAATAAGGAAGATCATACAATTGTACCATACATGATATTGAAATACACATTAGCCAACATAATGAGCAAAAAATATATAAAATGATCAACCAAAACCAATTAAGTAATGTTATCACATTATATATAAAGATGATAGAAATTATAATTAGAAGGATACCATAGTGTCTTGAGAGATGTAATGTGCAACAAAAAGAAACTATTATACAAATAATATTTTCTCCTAAAATACATAATAATGATCTACAAAAGAAGCATGAAATTTGCTATCATTTTTGTTATAATATGAGTATTTCTCATAAGGTTACTTATATGATTTTCCAAAATCATTTTCTTAAATAAAAAATCATGCATTTTCATTTGAGAATTCTTCTAGTTTTCTTTGTATAGATGAGATCTCCTTGTATAAACTAAAAAACTTCTCATAACATGAAAATTCCATACAATTTAAGGAGAATTGAATTTCAACATTTTCTTTTAAAGAATCTTCACAAGTGGCTTGAATTATTGATGAGTATTCAATTCATTTTGTAACTTATAAATTTTGTATTTCATAGTAAGGATAAACCTTTGTGATGTCAACTTTTTGAAAGCCTTTTTGCTTCCTCGTACATTTGATCGAAAATGTTTTATAGTTCTTCACTTGAAGTAAATTTTTGGTGTTAGAGTCACTTACCTCATCTTCATCATGACTATGAGCCATGAGACATAGGTTTGTGTGAAGGTATTGACTTGTGATTGTTTCACCTTGCTTGTCCCCTCATAGGTGACTTGCAAGGTGTCCCACATTGCATTTGTAGACTTACAGTAGGAGACATAATAATAGTTATTAAATCCCATAGAGAACATTAGAATGTTACATGCCTTTCAATCATAATGCAATTTCTTATTTTTGAGTTATGTTCGTATATCTTCAAGGTTATCAACTTCCAGACCCCATATCTTAAGCCATGGTATGAACATGTATGCAATCCTTCCAATATGAATAGCTTTTTGCCCTTCAAAATTGGATCTCAATAATAAGCCCATTTAGGTTCCAATTATGTTTTATCTCAAAATCTTGAAGTTGTTAAGCTTTAATCAAAAGAACCAACACATGAAGCCACTTGTTAGTCGGCATGTCCCCGTATCTAGAGAGGGTGAATAGATACAACAAGTTTTAAAGCGTATTGGAAACATTTTTCAAAATATTTTTTGAACTACGCACTATTTGAACAATTGCATGAAGAAAACTTTAATGATAAGTGCAAATGACAAACTTCGAATTAAGAAAGATACAAATAACCGATGGTATAATTGAGTTAAAGAATCATCTTACAATTTCTTATTTGACAAGTAACATACAAACTAGTAGGTTGAGTACTCAAGTTATTTCAATACCAAATGAAGATAAGAAAATAAATAATGTATACTACAAATAAGTGGTTAATTCATAAGATACTTTGTGAGTTCCTTATTTACCAAATTTTGCACAAAAATTAATAGTCTTCTTTTTATCCAATTGACAAATTTGACCAAAAAGTAAGTTATGTTATATAAGAGTTTTTCAAACAATTTTGCAAAATTGTTTAAGTAAGCCAATAAGTTTTTTTTTTTCCTTTCTTAGATTAAAATTGCTTAACCACTTTTGATACTTTTGAATTTTTGAACAATTCTAGAAATATGAAGGTTTAGAAAATTCTTCACCAAAGAATATTAATTATCTTATTCAAACTACAGAAACTAAGATTGAATCAATCATTGAATATCTAAGAGTACGGGAAAGAGAAATAACACTGAGATTTATATTGGTTTGGTCACCTCATCCTCTCTTGTGACCTACATCGAGTTCCCTCATCATAGATAAGAGACTTACTTCCTTTATTAATTTTTTACACCAAGAGTTTGTTGAAATGATCAGTGATGTAATTCAAATTACTTGAGAGTATGATTTGAATTATCTAAGAGTTTTATTTGAATTACTTATGAAAAAATAAGGTATTTCAAATTACATGTATGCGTCATTCGAATTACGCATTATAGAAATGATATTGGGCTTAAGAAACATGTAATTTGAATTTGTTGTTGATCGACACAAATTGTATATGTTAGAAATGGAAAAATCATGATTTAGAGAAATCGATTTGATTTAAAAACATCTAGTAATGTGTATATTATTGAGGGACATATATTTACATCGATTCTAAACTATTATAGTTTTGACATCAAATCATTAATACCTAAGAGTATAAAGATAAACATGCACTCAATAACTATTGGGGTTTTTTTGTGTGGCTTATATCCTTCTTTAATTGGTAGCTTGTGTTTGATTAGTTCCCTAGGTAAACCAAACATTTCATGATAGCTTTATACAAAGCAATCTTTATGTTGCCTTATTAAATCCACAAATCGATATCTCTCAGCCTCAAAATACAATCCACTAACCTCAGTTATCCTTGGTTCTTCTAAAGTCCCAATATTAACATCTATTAACTAATCTTGAGCCTTAAATGTTGGGAGTTTTCTTTGAACAAGTGATTCTAATGCTTGATATTTATAATCCCCAGTTAAACCTTGTTGAACCTTAGGTTCTACAATTTCATATTTGCTATATTCCATTGAGAATATAACATCCAAAACCCTAGCTTTCGCTCTAAGCATTTGTATTTGATCCATAAAGTCCTTCAAATCATAAGGGGATTAGTCATTAAGAACTTCATCAAAAAGCCATAAGTAGGTTTGAGCTATCAACTTAAAACTTTGTTGAGTAAGGTTGAATGATTCCAATGCTCCCACCTCGTACTCTTGTGGGATCATTATAGGATTGACATGAGGTTACTAAAACATTACATAAAACAAATTTGACTCGATCGACAATGAATTCTTTCCAGGCTCTACCTTGTAGCCAATCTTGAACACGAACTTATGATGGAGTATTGAAAGCAGACATTCATTGGTATGGATCCAGTCTCTTCCTGTGAGAACTCCTAAGGCATTTGAAACTACTCCAATAAAGTTTTTCATCTTCATGTTGGTTGGAACAAGATCCTTCATCCTTTTAACCATATTTTTCAAATTTAATATGGGCAAAACATTGAGGATATCCCAACCGTTAACGAAGACTCAACTAAACACCTTATTGTTTAAAGTAATTTTAATAAATAATGGCCTTAGATGTTTAAGTATAAATCTATATTTGGTTTCTGAAAGAACATTCCTTTGAATTCCTTGTTAGTTGTTAACCATATTTTTCAAATTTAATATGGGCAAAACATTGAGGATATCCCAACCGTTAACGAAGACTCAACTAAACACCTTATTGTTTAAAGTAATTTTAATAAATAATGGCCTTAGATGTTTAAGTATAAATCTATATTTGGTTTCTGAAAGAACATACCTTTGAATTCCTTGTTAGTTGTTAAGACATTCCATTAAGTATCTTCAACGAACCCATCTCCCTCTAGCTCTTTTGGTTGAAATATCTTCCCCGAAAGTATGAGAAGGATTAAACCAATAGTGTCTATGGGAGCCATATTGACATGGATGTCTTCCTAGAACAAGGTATCTAGGATTAATTCCCCATGGAATTGAAAATAATCCTCGAGTGCCTCATCCAATGAGTAGGAAAGTTCAACTAAAGCTACCATATTTTTTATATTGGTTGCTTTCTAGAGTGTTCACATTGATTAAGAATTAATCCTCATGAAGTCAAGTTTATTTTGGGAAGGTTCCTAAACATCTAGAACAACATAATCAGATATTTCACATGATTCAAATGCTTGAATATTTTTATTTTTCGTATATGGAATTTCAAAAGTTGTCTTACTAGAATCAACATTAACTATTTATCCTAGGAATTGCTTACCCATAACTTCCAGGAGTTTAAGTGAAGAAAGCTTCTTCTACCCCTAGCCCTATATGTTAGTAATTATTTGCAGAGTCTGCTTCATCTTTTGGATTGACCTATTCCCATACTTCATTATTTTCTGAGTCTTGGTGAGTACACAATGCTCATTGAGGATATTTGTTGGGGATTTCCGCATGAGAATTCATCAATTGATCAAAACGTTTTTGCAAGAGGCGGTGATTAACCAATTCTCTAATGAGGTAGCCAACATTATAAGTTTTATTGGATTTAGGGTTACCATGCACTTATCTTACTTGAGTACCAATTTTTTTTAAGGTTGACATCCTTCTAGACTGTATGGTGTCTGGCTTAGACTTTAATGCAATTTTCATAAGTCTTTGCACCTGTCTCACTAATCTCTTTTCCTTTTCAGCTTACATGTACCTGTTTGTTCATTAAATGATATCACAACCATATTCACTGTATATAAAGTCAACAACCGATCCATCCTCTTGTTTAAAATTCATGAGATCGACTGTTGTAACGTCAAGATGAGGCCTATAAAATATGTAATGGAAACACATTTCCATGTCTTCCCAATTCTAAATGGAGTTTGGTGGGAACGAGAGGAATACCACATAAAAGTTGTTCTTGGCAACAATAAATGGAATAACTGTAACTTGTGGAATTCATTTAGGTTCCGTTCACCACATTGCATAGTAAACCTTCCATTCTACTTCATTGTTGATTTGCCACCTTTCATGAAAAAAGGTAGAAAAATTAGGAGTTTTATATCCTCTAGTAAGATACACCAATATGTCCACCAACCCAAGATAGGGCTTCCTATACATGGGCATCAGCCGAATTCTAAAATACCTCTTGATAGTATCGACTATAAGGTTGAGATCAAATAATTCCTTTTCAAGAGGTCTGGAGTCAACTACAATTGGCTACTGCCACTGGTTATCTGGGGGGGTTCCACAGTGTTTCTTTCAAGAGTTCTTATAATAATTGGTGTATTATGTCGGTAAAATGGACTAGCAATCCATGTCTATTGACCAATATAATTTATGTTTGGTCTTGGTATAGTTGAATCCACCAGGTTTGGTGAAGCTCTATGCGGTCCTAAAAGGTTTGCTGTGGGATTAACCTATCTATGTGGATAACAACCCCATGGCTACTAAGACATTTACTCTATAACTTGCATAGACATTCCAGATGAGTATTTCCATAAGGAAATACTGGATGCGTTCTAATTTTCCCTACTACTTCATGTGGCTTCCTAGCCATATGCACCATATTGAAGGTTAGTTTAATATATGTAACATTTGCCACTAGGTGCCCCCTAGGGTTAATGGTGGAAAAACTACTAAGTAGATAGTTGTTAGGAATCCCAAATGCACAAAACGTTTTTTTCTTTCATATGATGGAGTGATACATAAAAGGAAATGAAGAAATCAAATTGGTTGTATGTTTACAATGAAATAGCTCCATTAAGCTTGTATTGCTCCTTGTCTCCAAAGTGTAACTTCTCCATTAATGGCATTCTCCCCAAATAAAGTCTTGTCTCCTTTGATCAACGCTCTTGCCTCCTCATAATGGCTTATAGGTTATAGAACATGAGAATCTTGATCAACCCCTAAAGGGTTCAAGATATATTGCTAATACATCACAAAAGAGCTTCGGCATCCCCTTTTTAGCTCCTTTGAGCTCCCACCTTTCACACAAGTTTCAGATAATTTTACTTCAATCAAAACACACAAAAGCGTTAATGACAAATTGCTAATACACAACTAGGTAGTACGGATGGCAAAACAACCTGCACATGTTGGTATTCACCTGAAGCCACCGATTTGATTGGGTGTGGGTACGAATATTTTTTCAAAATTGAAACTCGGAGGGAAAGGGTTGATTTGGGGCTATGATATCCACCCTACACCCCCATCTGAATTTGTCCCACTAGCAAAATTATTAATAATAATAATTAATTAATTATAATAAGGTTTATATATGTTTTTGGCTCCTGTAAGTATATCATTTTTTTATTTTGGTTCTCGTAGTTTTTTTTTGGTTTACATCTCTGTAATATAAAAAAAAAATTGATCTTTAACATTAAGTGGATATTACGAAAACGTTTATTAACAAAGGGAAACAGTTTTTGGTTCATGTAAATATAACAATTTTCAATTTTAGTCCCTAAAAAAATATTTTTTTTAATTTCATCCTTGCAATATTCAAAAAATTTATTTTTTGTCCTTAACGTCTCTAATGAAATGCAATAATTTGTATAGTTAATTTTATAAGATACTTCCAAAATTTTATAGTTAATTATTTTAGTTACCTTAATTTGTATATTTATTTATATAGTTATCTACTAACTTGTTGCAGAAAAGTTAGTTCAAAGTGTTTGGTAAAGTTTTTATTTTATTTACCTTCATGGTTAGTTTGCAAGTAATAGATATTAAATATTTGACTTTTTTTCTCAATACTATTCAATATTTATTAACTCACTAATCAAATTATTTATTTAGAATAAATGTTTAGTAAAGTCACTTAATCAACTAATTTAAAAATATAAAATAACATACAAATTGATCTTTATTAATAATAAATTTATGCCAAGTAATGTTTAAAATATTTTCACTTCAATAATTTAAAATTTATTAAATTTATGTTTTATTTATTTATTATTATTAAATTAATTTTCAATTTCTATTTTAAAAAAAAATCACTAATTATTTATTTATATATTAAATAGCACAAACATTCGCAAACCACAGCGAGGTTCATGATTTTCACTCGAAATATGACATCCAATCTAATAATATTGTTATTTGTAAGTTGATTTAAGCTTTATAGATTACTTATTTTCAAATATATTCAACACACGTATATTAATTCTAGTAACTTTAACAATATAGTTAGTAAAAAAAACCAGATATACAACAATAAACATATAATATAATATTATAATTAAAATAAAATTAATATAATATTAACTACAATTATATTAATATAAAATAATGCTTAAAATAAATCGATCACCTAATATATATTTTATTTATTTTAAGTTATAAAGAACAAAACCTAGAGCGTAAAAGGAGATTTTAGTTAAAATTATAATGATAAATTAACAAAAAAAATAATTAACTATAAATTTTTGGAAGTATCTGATAAAAATAAACATACAAATTATTGCATTTCATCAGAGATGTCAAAGACAAAAAATAAAGTTTTTGAATATTGCAGAGATGAAATTAGAAAAATAAAGTTCAAGGACTAAAACTGAAAACTGTTATATTTATAGGGACCAAAAATTGTTTATTTTTGTCAATTAACGTTTTTGTAACTTCCACTTAATGTTAAAGACAAAAAATAATTTTTTATGATATTACAGGGATGTAAATAAAAAAAAAAATATTACGAGGAGTAAGCTCCCTAATTGATGTGTGATGATGCATTGCAAGATTGAGAGGCGATGGCTATCCGTTACATGGAGTCACCCCTAACGAACATGTCACACTTAGGAGGAAAGGGTTATCAATGAGATGAAGCCGCCTCTTGGTTCTCAAGAATTTGTATTTTTACTTGTTTGATTTTTATGATGATTTTAAGGTTGTTCATTTTGATTTCGTTTCGTTATTAATTTGAATTTTAATATTTCTATATGAACAATTAAATTATAAGTAATATCATTTAACATAATTGCCACCAGATTGTAAAATAATTACTCGTGCCTTTTTGTGTTTCTCTTCTAGTTGATGGTGTTGTTGTCTCCGCACTAAGTCATTGTGACTTACCCCTTCATGATGTTTATTTTTTTTTCAGATTCACAAGCAATTGAGTAGCAAGATGTTAGTAGATTCAAGTCTCAATCATATGTGTTTTGGTAGACCTCTTCGATCGATGACCCTTTTTTGTAAATTTGGTTGAGTGGTAATGTATTTTGTAGCTATTGGAGTCTAGAAAGTCCTTTTTGAAAATGTATTAAATAATTAGATTAAGCTCTTTGAAATATGAATTGACTGAGTTAAGACTGTAAACATGGATTTTATATATTTGGGAATGTTGAAGTTATAGAGAATACTCGGTCGAAATTTTGAGAAAAATTATATAGAGAACTAATTAGTCGCTTAGTTGTTAAGTATTTGGTAGGCTTGTCAGACTAAGAGTATAGTTTGTGCATCGTTAGAGCGTCTAGTTTTTGGGTCGTGTGCATTGAAGAAAAAAGTTATTGCTACGGGTAATAATTTCATTCTTCATTTTTATAATTTGTGTAATTTTTAAAAATGCTATGGGTACAAATTTGATACATTGTCTATTGTGTCAATACATGTTACTCAACTAGCGAGCCTACGTATAGATACTAATGCAGAGAAATCGATACAGTAAACCTAAAGGTTATAAAATGGTTAGACAACATACAACGAAAAAATTTGATTCAAGCATTTGATGGAGGTAGCCGTTGGGGTCAGATGACAACGAAGTATTAAAAGACACGTTCAATCTTCCCACCATTGCATTGGTCCAATCAACTTATTATAATACAAGGACATTGTTTCCAACCATAGGAAAACTACACGCATTAATTTTAACTTCTAGTCAGGTATACACAGAAAAATGCATAAATTTTATGAAATTTGAAATACGTAAATCCTATAGTCATAAAGCTGATAGTTTTGATTGGAGCAACCATACTTTCATAGTCCACGAGATGGTAAATCCAAGAAAATGGCAACCAGTTGGTCATTTTAGTGTAAACCTTCTTAACAAATGGTGCGACTGTGGGAAATATCAAGCTATACATATGCCTTGTTCACATGTGATAGCAACATGTTATAGTATAAAATATGATTATTGGAGCCTTATATCTGATGTGTATAAGGTGAAAACGGTACTTAAAACTTACGATGAAATATTCAAACCTATACCAAACAAAGGATATTGACCAGAATATGAAGGTATTAAGGTGTGTCACAATCCTCAAATATAGAGAGTAAAAAGGTTTCCCAAAGAGTAAATGCATTATAACAGAAATGAATACTACATAAAAGTACCAAGAAAGTACATATTATGTTTGGTCTTTGGTCATACTAGGAAACATTGTCCAAACGCTACTGACACATCTACTCAAATTTGATGTATTTGTTCTTCCAATTTAATGTATTTTCTTTGAAATTATTAATATAATTTACTTTATTATTATTATTATTATTATTTATTATATTCAAAGGAAAAATAGGAGAGAGTTGTTTATAAAATAATATTAAGTGCTAATTTAACTGAAAAATAGGAGTGAGTTGATAAAATAATATTACACGTTATTTATTTTAGTACATCTACTCAACCGCGTTAATTTTGATATTATATTTTTATTTTTTAAAAAAAATTAATTATTATTTTTTTATTACATTAATAATATTTATTATTATTATTATTTTAATTAACTTTTATTTATTAGATCGGAGTAAATATAGGAGGGAGTTGTTAACAAAATAAAATTGTGTTGCTATTTTATTTGCAAAATATTATGGACACGTTATTTGTTTTGTCAAATCTAATCAATTGTATTAAATTTTTTCAATTTAATGTATTTTATTTGATTTTATTAATATAATTTTATTTTTTAAATATTACAATTATTTTTTATTAATTAAATTAAAAATTATTTAAATATTTAAATAAATAAAAAATTAGACTTAATACATTAGTGCATCTTCGTGATGCGACCTCCTATTACGAAAAAAATTTAATTATTATGTTAGTCGCATCCGGAGGCAACTTTTTGAAGAAGCAAAAAGTAAAACAATTTAATTTATTTATTTTAAATAATTTATTTAAGTTTTTGAAAAAAAGGAATATTTCCATTAAAAAAATGATCTTGTGGCAGTTCCGTAACATTCTCTGTACGTCAAATATAAATATAGTTGAGTTCATTGCACAGACAAAAGACGTAGATGGATAATGTTTTTAAGACTAAAAAGTGAGAATTTTTTTTTATAAATATTACAAGTGAAATAATGTTTATAAAGAACCTAAACATATTTAACCGGTAAAATAAAAGAGCAAGTACGTTTGAGACGCGGCATAGATGGAATTGTGGACTAAGCCAAAATGTCCAATTATTCGAAAAACGTCGTCTCTGTGCTAGTTTCACGGGTTGAATGCACGCAAACACGCAACATAGATGTCAAGAGACATAGTCAGTATCTATGATCATGCGGCAAACATGTGCCACAAATCATTCTAAAATTTTGAAATTTTGCTTTTAATTTTCATAAAATATGCTATATTTTTAAGTCCTTGTAAATAGTTTTAATCTCTGACGAAAATATATACGTTTAATTATTTTTAAAATTTTAAATGATTTTTTTCAAACACATTTAAAACATTATAAAATAATTTCTCATAAAAATTTAAATATTTTTAATTTAAGATAAATCCAAGATAAAAGTAACAACAATATAAATCTGAAAATTGATTTTTAAATTCATTTTTTGTAAAGCAACTTTTTCACAATATTGTAAACATGTAATTAAAAAATTCATTCAGAAATACATGTTTATAAAATATATGTAGTAAAGACTTAAAACACTCAAATTTTTATAAACAACCATCTAAAATTCTTCAATCAAGGCTGCTATCGTTTTATCAGAAATCACAACGACAGCTATTCTCTTAGAAGTATGTCAGTACATTTTTGTAAAATTTTATGAGTCAAGGCAACATATTTTTGTGTCAAATGTAGAAACAAAACTCAGAAAGCTTAGAACTGATTGAAGAAATGTCTCATTTGATTAAACAAAGCAACAACTATTTAAAGCCTCTACATACAAACGGAAAAGAACAAATACTCCACTTTACAAGCCTACAACATAGTAGTTGAAAAACAGAAACTAACTTTCCTAAAGAATAGGTCTTATTATAGCCAACTAATTAGAATAAGTAAACCCAAAACAGAATAACAAATTATAGCTAACATTCCCTCCCTTAAGCTAAACATCTGAAATTAGCTTATTTATGATGCATTCAGCATTCCAAGCAAGTTACGAAATTTCTCAAATTGCTCAAGTTTCAGTGGTTTTGTCATTAAATCTGCAATTTGATCTTGTGTGTTGCAATACCTTAGCTTCACAGCACCATCATTCACCAAATCTCTCAAGAAATAGAACCTCACATCAATATGTTTGCTTTGTCCATGAAAAACTAGATTTTTAGACAATTGAATGGCAGAACTTTTATCACATTGAATTTCAGTACCTTCATTCTCCTCTACTCCAACTGTTTTCAGAATATTTGGCAGCCATATACACTGACATGCGCAGAGAGCTGCTGCAATATATTCGGCCTCGATTGTAGATAAAGTCACCACTGGTTGCTTTTTTGAAGACCATGATACTGCTCCATGTCCTATTTTGAACACATAACTAGAAGTACTCCTCCTATCATCAAGATCACCAGCTTATCCGCTATCTGTGAATGCCAAGAGCTTCACATTTCCTTCTCCCTTCTTGTAGAAAATGCCCAGTTCAGTCGTTCCTTTCAAATATCTAAGAATTCTCTTGGCTGCCAACCAATGTGACCTGGTTGGTCTAGACATGTACCTGCCAATGAGACTTACAACATACATTAAATTGGGATGAGTCACAGTTATGTAAATGAGACTCCCAACTAATTGCTTGAATAAAGTAGCATCAACTTCAGTCCCTCCTTCATCTTTTGTTAACTTTGTTCCAACAACAATTGGATTCTTCACTACATTGCAACTTGCCATTTTGAACTTTGTTAATACCTCTCGTGCATATCTTCTCTGACATATGAAAATACCATTCTGATTCTGCAACACTTCTATTACAAGAAAATGCTTCATTCTTCCCAAATCAGACATGTCAAACTCCATCATCATTGAGTTCTTGAACTCGTTACACATACAAACATCATTTCCGGTGAAAATTAAATCATCTACATAAAGACTTATGATCAAAAGTTTACCTCCAAAAGATTTGGTGAACAAAGTATGCTCATTGGAGCATTTTTCGAAACCTTTATGCAGAAAATAAGTCTCAATTTTGTTGTACCAAGCCCTTGGTGCTTGCTTGAGGCCATATAGAGCCTTCATTAATTTGTAGACCTTTTCTTCTTCTCCCTTCTTAGTAAACCCATCAGGTTGCTGCACAAATACTTCCTCCTTAAGTTCACCGTGAAGAAACGCACTTTTCACATCCAACTGGAAAACTTCCCAACCATGTTGAGCTGTTATTGCAAGAATTACTCGAATGATGTCAAGCCTAGCAATTGGTGCAAATACTTCGGTATAATCTACACCATAGCGTTGTGCATAGCCTTTAGCTACTAATCGTGCCTTATGTTTTTCAATGTCCCCATTTTCATTAAGTTTGGTCTTGAAAACCCACTTAACTCCAATAGGTTTGGCATCTTTAGGCAGATTAGTCAACTCCCAAGTCTGATTCTTCTCTATTGTTTGAATCTCTGCTGCCATGGCATCTCTCCATTTCTTGCTCTTGACTGCCTCTTCAAAAGAAAATGGATCAGTATCAGTTACCATCATCATTGCAAGAAAATCTTCCTCCTCAGAAAACTCATCACCGGGTTCATAATCTGCCATCCAGATTGGTTTTGCTCTCCTTCTTGCATCCCTTCCTTCAATTTCACCATCTCCCAAATTTTCTTCAAATGGAATTAAGTTACTGGAGCTGCTGGTATTAATGGAATTATTAGAACCTCTATTGCCAGAGACATTCTGAATATTCTCCTCTTTAGTATGCTCTTCAATACCGCCTCCATCAACTTCTAGCACCGCCAAATTTGGCTCATTTTCAGTGTTGCTCCAATCCCAGCTCTCTTCTTCTTCAAATACAACATCTTTGCTGATGACAATTAGCTTGGTGATATGATCATACAGCCTATATAGGCTTTAGATTCATCACTAACACCCAAGAACATACACTTCTTACTCTTAGAATCTAGCTTGCTCCTTTTCTGGTCTGGAATGTGGACATGAGCTATACACCCAAAGATCCGGAAATAGTCCACCTTTGGCTTCACACCGCTCCATGCTTCTTTTGGGGGTTTTCCTTTCACTGCTGTAGTTATACTTCTATTTTGAATGTGCACACACCATTTTACAGCTTCGGGCCATAACGCTTTTGGAACTTTCTTCTCAGCTAACATTGATCGTACTGTGTTCATGATTGTCCTGTTCTTCCGCTCGGCGACTCCATTTTGTTGTGGAGTGTAGGCTGCCGTCAGCTGCATGCTTATGCCTTGAGCTTTGCAAAATTCTCCAAATTCATCTGAGTTGAATTCACCCCCTCTATCTGTTCTTAGGCAAGTAATATATGCACCAGCTTCCTTCTCAACACATGCTTTGAAAATCTTAAATACAGCAAAAGCTTTTGATTTCTCATTTAAAAAATAAATCCAAGTTTTACGTGAGAAATCATCAATAAAAATTATGAAATACCTTTTATTGCTGTTAGAAGCTGGTTTGATAGGCCCACATAGATCAGAATGCACCAATTGAAGTTGTTTTGAAGCTCTCCATGTACTCTGCTTCGGTATGGACTCTTTGTGTTGTTTCCCAATCATGCAAACTTCACAAGATCCTGGAAAGATAGGTTGAGAAGTTACTATTTTCACAAGATCCTGAACTTTTGGACTTGATGGAATATGTTTATATTGCTTCGAAGAATATTGATGGTATTGAAATTCCAAGAAATGAGATGAATAATGATTAGAAGAAGATGTACAAGATGCACCATAAGTCCAAAACATCCATGATAAATGCAATCACTTTCAAGGAGTTTGACAAGTGCACCAACAAAGAGACAACAAAGGGTATTTATGATTGTCTGATTTTGACCTATAAAGGAAGCAAACATGTTCAAGAAGCAAAGACCAACCTTCTAGTAAAAAAGTATGAGTTGTTCAAGATGGAAGAAGATGAAGACATTGAAACAATGTTTTCCAAATTCTAGACCTTGATTTGAGGATTAAAAGTACTTGAGAAGAGTTATACTACTACTGATCATGCGAAGAAAATTCTTGGGAATCTCACAAGCAAGTGGAGACCTAAGATCATTGTCAGTTATAAAGAAAAGGATCTGAATACTTTCATGTTGGAAGAATTAATCTGCTCTCTCAGATCACATGAAATTGAGCTTGAAGAAGATGAGCCCAAAAAGAAGAACAAGATTTTGGCCTTGAAATCCAAGCAAAAGAATTTTGATGGCAACGTCATAATCAAAGGATAATGATTCAAATTATCATAATCTGAACTCAGAGGAAGGGGGTATTGCTTTCATATCCAGAAAAATTTGAAATATGTGGCATAACAAAAAGAAGAAATTTCCCCAAAGATATTCCAAGCAATCCAATAGAGGGAATGATGATAATTATGAAAAGAAAGGCATCATTTACGATGGATGCAATGAACCTGGACATATCAAATATGAATGTTCAAATATGAATAAAGGGAAACACTAGAGGAAAGATTCCAGACCCAAGAAGAAGAGTATGGTGGCTACATGGAATGATTATGAGGAATCCTCTGACGATGAACAAGCATATTTGGCTATGATGGCTCATATAAACTCTGCCTCTGAATCCAACATAGATTATGACTCACAAAGTGAATCACCGCATGAAGCAATTGGGGTATTTTCTGACTTTACTCGATCCGACTTAATTACTGTTATAAATGATTTTTTTAAATCATAATCATAAATTGTCTTTAAAATTGAAAACACTTAGGAAATAAAATACAAATCTAACTGAAAAGGTTAATACTATAAATAATTAAAGTGTCGAATTTAACACAGAAAATCCAACTCTAAAAATTGATATTATTGAACTTTAAACAGAGAATACAAACTTGAAAACTGATATTGCTGAACTTAAGGCTAAAAATCTAACTCTATAAAGCAATCACAGTTCAACATCAATTGAACATACCACATTTACTTCTGATAAGAAACCTTTCAAGACTAACAAACCAGGACCCAACCAAATTTGGGTACCTAAGAAAAAAATTCTCTTTGTTGGAGATATCCTTGACAATCAAGTTAAGACACCCATCATGGTACTTGGAAAGTGGATGGTTGCGATATATGATGGGAGAATAGTTTATGTTTCAAGAACTAACTTTGAGCAAAAGAGGCACAATGACTTTTGGAGGAAAGCAAAAAGGCCAAAACATTGGTCAAGGTACAATTGGTAATGGTACTTCCCCTTATATTAAAGATATCTTGTTTTTTTTTTAAGGATTTTAAGCGTAATGTATTAAGTATTAGTCAATTAAGTGATAATAATTATGATATTATATTTAATTAAAAAACAAGCAAGGCAATTATTTAGAAGGATGGATCTGTACTCTTTATAGGTCATAATCAAAACAATATTTATAAGATAAATCTTTTTAGTCTAGAGAACAAGAGGTTAAGTATCTTATGTCAATAAATGAAGAGAAATTAATTTGGCACAAAAGATTAGATAATGCAAACCTTAGATTAATTTCAAAATTGAATAAACTTCAACTAGTTAGAGGTCTACCTAAGCTTAGTTACAAAACTGAAATTATGTGTGAAGCTTGTCAAAAAGGAAAACAAACAAAAATGTCATTTACCCTAAGAACTCAGTCTCTACCCCAAAGCCCCTTGAGCTCTTACATATAAATCTCTTTGGCCTAGTGAAAACAACCTCTCTAAGTGGAAAGAAACATGTCTTTGTTATAGTAGGTAATTACACTAGGTGGACATGTGTAAAAGTTTTAAGAAGTAAGGATGGATTCCACAAAGTGTTTATCAGATTTTGCAAACAAATAATGAATGAAAATGGTCTTAATATTGTAACAATTAGAAGTGATCATGGTGGATAATTTGAAAACAAGTTATTTGAAAGTTTTTGTGATGAAAATTGAATCTCTCAACTTCTCCTCTCCTAGAACACCCCAACAAAATGGAGTTGTAGAAATAAAAGAATATATCACTCCAAGAAATGGCGAGAACCATGTTAAATGATATGAATGTTGCAAAACATTTTTGGACTGAAGTAATTAACAATTCATGTTATATTCAAAATAGAGTCTATATTATATCTATATTGAATAACACACCATATGAATTGTGGAAAGGTAAAAAGCCTAACATCTCTTATTTTAAACAATTTGGTTGTACTTGTTATATGTTAAACACTAAGGATATCCTTGATAAATTAGAGTATAGATCTCAAAAGTCCACCTTCATTGGATACTCTAAAGATCCAAGCCTTATAGAGTGTTTAATAGGAAAACTCATATTGTGGAAGAATCCATGCATGTTAAATTTGATGGCAAACAACTTGACCTTGAAAATTCAAAGCAAGATGATGATATTGCAAGTTTACCAGAAGCAAAGGAAGAAGATGCAGGCAAACCAAAAGAACTTGAAAAAGCAGAGGATACAAGCAAATCAGAAGATTATGACAAATCTTCAAAGGATGAATCTGATCTAGTCAGAAATAGTCAAGATAAGTCAGAAGAAAAATATTGATGGAAGTACTAGTCATCTTATTCTGAAAATCTAATCATTAGAAGTGCAAGTGATCATTTGAGGACTAAATCATTGAAGTAGAAATGTCAATTTACAAGGAATGGGGTTTGAATTGTAAATTAACCCTTTTAAAATTTCTTGTTAAAACTTAAAGATTTTAACTCAAGATTGATCTTGGTTTTGAAAACAGAAAATAGTGAACGTTCTTGGTTATGAAAACACAAAATGGAGAACGTTCTAGGTTAGTAATAAACATACAATTTTAAGCTATCTATTTAATTTAATAATCAAAAGGTTATAAATAAATATCGATAAGAGGAGAGAAATCACATAGAGATTTATCCTAGTTCACCCAATCAGTGTTACGTCCAGCCCTCACAGTTTGTGAGATTTTTCACTAAGTGTTCAAAATGGAGAATGTTCTTGGTTTTTACACCACTAGTTCAGATCAACCTTGATCTGTTACACAACTTTACCTTTCTGCCCAAAAAGGATTTTCACAGTCTACCTTTCAATCTTTGAGCAGATTTTTACACTTTACCTTTTACACATAAAAGGATTTTCTACAAGCTACTTAAACTATCTTCAATACAATAGTCTTGAGTTTACACGATAATAATTTAAAGTATTTTATTAGAATCTGATGAGGCTCAACACTTGTTTGAGTTTTGATTCTTTTGACAGAGAAATACAATAGAATGATTTTAGGAATCAAATGAGGAAAATCAGAACTATTTCTATGTAAGAATATGAGAGACTTTCGAGTATGATTCTAAGTAAGTGATGATTTGCTTTACACTTGAATCTCTAATTTTTCCTTAAAATTGGAGTTCCTTTTATAGGCTTCAATGAGGCTTCTGGCATCTAATATGACCGTTGGAAAAGGTCCAATTGTTATGTGTCAGCTTGTGGATAAGATTAGACTTGAAACAAGAATGTTCTTGACTGAACATTCTTCGTTTTACTGCTTTACGGAGAAGCTGATTCATTGTCTTTAATTTATCCATTATTGACAATATATCATGGCCTTATAACATTTGTGGATATATCTCATATATACAGCTGAAGCATACACTTCTTGAATGTTCTTCAATCTTGCTAATCAAGCTGAAGAAAGATCAGTCTTGATTAGCGAGAATGAACTTGCTTGATTTATCATTAGCCATAGCTTTTATCCTTTGCATTTTGGATTGATTCTTTGTTGAGTTGAATCCTGTATATTCCTTAGAGAATACTAATAACATGATTGTTAGATCCAGGAGCAATTCTTTCTTCAACAGAGGAGATCGTTTGTTCTTGAAATTTCAGAACTGTGGAGAACGTTCTCCATTTTGTCTTTTGTATTTTTGATTCCTTTTCAATGTGGTTTTGTTGGTAATGTTTGTCACCTATCTTTGATTATTACACTGAAAACACATGTTAAATTAACATATCATTTAGAATCATAATTAACATTCTTAATTAACCTTTGTTTGTTTATATAAACACTAATTGAGATTTGGCCTTAACAATTATCACTTAAAGATACTAGTTTGTTTAGCTTACTCTCATCATTTGAGCCTACCTCTATTGATGAAGCATTGACATATATGGATGGATTCTTGCAATGCAAGAAGAGTTAAATGAATTTGAGTGGAATGATGTTTGGGATCTAGTACCTAGACCAGAGAAGAACATTATTGGAACAAAGTGAGTTTTTCAGAAACAAGCTAAATGAAAAAGATGAAGTGGGTTGAAATAAGTTAAGACTTGTCACACAAGGCTACAGTCAGCAAAAAGGAATTGATTACACTGAGACATTTACTCTAGTGGCTAGGTTAGAAGCTATTTCTATCCTACTTTCTTTTGCTTCAAATAATAACATTACATTATTTCAAAGGGATGTTAAAAGTGTTTTTCTAAATGGTTATATAAGTGAAAAAGTCTTTGTTAAACAACCCCTAGGTTTTGAAAGTTCTAAATTTCCAAATCATGCTTTTAAACTTATGAAATCTTTGTATGGTCTAAAACAAGCACCAAGGGCATGGTGTGATAGACTCAATAACTTCTTGCTTAAAAATAACTTTTAAAGAAGACAAGTAGATATTGCATTTTTTATAAAATCAATAGAATATGACAATCTTATTATTCACATTTATGTTGATGACATTATTTTTGGATCTACTAATCGCACTATTTGTCAAGAATTTTCCAGATTCATGCAACTTGAATTTCAAATAAGTATGATGAGAGAACTTAAGTTCTTCTTCGGGATACAAATATAGCAAAGTCAAAAAGGTATATACATTCATCAAACTAAATATACAAAAGAGCTTCTTAGGAAGTTTAAGATAAGCGATTGCAAACCAATGGCTACACCGATGCACCATACTTGTTCACTTGAAAACGATGATTTAGGCAAAAAAGTTGACCAAACTTTACCTTACCGCTTCCAAACTTGACATCATGTTTAGTGTATGTGTATGTACAAGATTTCAAGCTGACCCTAGGGAATCACATTAAACTATTGGTAAGAGAATCCTTAGATACTTGAAACACATTACCAGGCTTACATTTTTCTACAAAAAATCTCCTAAGTCCAAACTTAGTGGATACTTTTATTCTAATTATGTTGGAGATAAACTTAAGAGAAAGAGCACTAGTGGAAACTAAACGTTTTTAGTTGACAACTTCATATCTTTGTCAAATAAGAGATAAAACACCATTGCAATGTCAACAGTATAGGCTGAGTGCATTTCAGTAGCGGACTACAATTATCAACTACTTTGGATGAAATATCAACTTGAAGACAAAAAAATCCTAGAATCCAACATTCCCATCTATTGCGATAACACTTTTTTATTTGTCTAACCAAAAACCCTATCTTACATTCTAGAGCTAAAAACATAGAGATCAAACACCACTGCATTAGGGACTTTGTTCAAAAAAGGGTACTAAACATTCAATTTGTTGATACTGAACATCAATGGGCTAACATATTCACCAAACCACTACCTGAATATAGGTTTGACATCATCAAGAAAAACCTAAACCTTACCTTCACACCTGACTAATGTTGTGATAACTTTAAAGTAGTTTAGTTTTACATTAGTTTTTATATTTTCTTGCACTATATTATATTCATGTTATTAAAAAGATGGAAAAAAAGTCTTAGTTTCAAGTCTTTTTATCTGATGACAAATGGGGGAGAAATATATTTGATAAAGTGGAGAGACACTTTTACTTAGGGGGAGTCAAAGTAATACCAAGAAAAATTGTTATTAGAAATACAAATTTAGTCATCAAAAAAATTGGAGAGATTGCTGGAATCAAAGTCATTTTATACTTAGAGTTTTTATGAAAACAAGAGTACTAAATTGAAGCCGAAATTTTTACTATAAATATATACTCAAGATTGAAGAAGAAAATCACCGAAAAACATAAAAAAGTAGTCTTAGAGTTCAAAGAGAGAAACACTTGCTCGAGGTAGAAATATTGTCTGAGTGTTCTATTCTTAGAGTGTGAGAGTTATTATTATCATCAATTTTTTAGAAGCAACTACTAAAGTTCTAATATTTTGTATCTAACTCGGTAGTGGTTTAGCTTCTTCTTCAATTTGAGGTTGTCAGGTTGTTAGGCGACGACTTGACTTGTACGGCCAAGGAGGCTAGTTCCTTAAAAGTGTGGGGTTTTCAGGTTGTTCAGGAAGTGGCTTGGACGGTCAGGTGCTCTATAATTCAAGGTATTTGAATTAATGCTTTATTTATGCTTTCATTGTTTGTTGCCTCTGAATCTGATTGCTTTAACTCCTAGTAAGTCACCAAAATGAAACTAGTTTATTGATTTATTTATCAATTATTGAAAAGGTATCAACTTGGTCAAACACAATTCAACCCCTCTTCTCGTGTTTGCACCTTCAAATTTATCCTGGTTCACCACCAACACACTATCTATGTCCAGTCCTTTCAAATTGAAGGATTTAATCCACTAATTGAATCACACTTCCACTGAAAACCTAATAGTTAACTTGACAGTGTTAAAGTCTTCTCAACCTTTTAGCTTAGTAGAATCAAATTGTTGAGGGATGCATTCATTACTGGTCTACGTTACAAACAAAATGTGTTTATGATTTTTTAAATAAACCTCACAAGAGTGTATTTTCAAAGTGGTACTCTTAGAAAATATTTCTTACCGCTTATATAAAATAAAAAAGATTAAGAGGAGGAATGCATAATGTAACACCCTAATTTTTAACAGCGTGAGTGTATATTTTTTTTATTTAAAAAAACCCACTAATGAAATACCAAAGCGTAACACAGACGACAATTGTTATAATTAATTACATCATAATTATAACAAACTGAAATAGTTTTGAGACGATAAACCAGAATATCCAAATATAAAATACGTCGGGGCTATGAGACCTATCAAACATTGCTCATACCCCTGGGGTATTCTCGGCAGACACATATATAAGTACTGCTCCAAGAAATACTAACCCCCCATGGTCACATCAAAAAAAATGGAACATGGACCCACCAAGACAGAAGTCATTTGACCGTATAAGTATAGTTACAGTCATCCCAAAATAAAATAAGTACAACCACCAGAAGAAAGATATCAAGTCCCTATACAACAAAACTAATCTGATCATACTCTAGCAACTACAATAACATGGGTGACCTCCACACACTCCACAAGTCCCGTCTGACGCAACATCCATCCTCGAGGTAACCTCATCCTCATCAACATCCATAGACGAATCGCTCTCTTCGGAATTCAGATCCACCCACGAGATAGGTGGCTTCGGCGGCGCCGGGACCTCAAAACAGTTTGCTACCTTAGTGGCAGTCGGTAAAGGATCAATCACTGGAAGAGGAAGCTCTGTCTCGGCCCGCCTAGATGGCCCTACAATCTCTCGCTCCATGGGCATCGACCCCTTATCCTTTCTGCCAGTCCCTGGTCCAACCACTATATCCTCAGCTCCCACGGTGGCCTCTGCCTCCACTCTAACTGAGGAATCCTTCGCATCTTCCCAAGCTCCACTCATCCCAAGCACTAATCCAGAAGGTACCGGATAATCGATCTTCTCGCGAGTGAGTTCTACAAGAAATACTGCCCCAGCTTTCCTACTAGTCCTCACTACCCTCCCCATATATGTGGCCCTGCTTGAGATGGGGTCAAATACCCAAGCAGTCGGTGAGTCTCGATCAGGGAAGTCTAACGATGTCTCCGCCGTCAAGGTAACAGTCGGTGGAATGAACTCGGGTATCATCTAAGGGCAAAGCCCAAATTCCACAATAATTGTAAAGGGTCACCAACCAAAATTAACAAATAACACTTAGCAAAATTCTTATATTTTCAAATGCTCAAAAGAACCTTTCGTATTAGCATACTCCTCGAAAGGGTTTTCATATGTCCAAAAATGCATAAACAATGTTGAAAAATGAAGTTTTAACAAATTGCACTATCGTAGCCGAATACAACGGAGAAAATACAGATTTTCAGTTCTAAATAGCTATGAATCAATTAACACTTCAAATATTAATATTATCAATTAAGAACACTTAATTAACACCAAAACTTAATCAACCCAACTTCACACCTCAAAGCAATTACGACAACTCACAACAACAATCGAATATGTATACACAATCATCATAGTATAACAAACGTAACTCGCATGTCAAACACTCTAATACAATGCGTATATGCCAAAATGCATGAATTCAGGATTCCAAACCAAAGCCCTCCTCGAGGGGCGTAAATCATAATTGTACAGCCTCTCACAGACTAGTACTAATTACCAAGGTGCAATCTCTCACTGATCAGCACGATTTACTAGCGTGCAGTCTCTCACAGACCAGCACGACATACAAGAGTGCAGTTGCTTACAAACCAGCACAATTTTCTAGAGTGCAATCGCTCACAGATCAGCACATTCTAGAGTGCAATCTCTCACAGATCAACACATTCTAGAGTGCAATCTCTCACAGATCAGCACGACGCGACAATCCCTGCAAGGATAAGATGAACCAACAATTCACATGGCATCATCTCGTGGCCCATCACGGTCACCACTATCACCATGGCCCCATCGCGGTCACCATGTACTATGAAATGCATGAGCATACTCTAACTCTTTTCACCACAATCATTAAGTAAATGCAGCTATTAAAAGATTCCCCATTTTTAATACTCATTTAACACTAATGATTTTTCAAACACAACACAGAGCATATTCAAACATATTTATTCACACCAATTAAAATTTCCACAACCACACATAAACCACCTCTCCAAATTCCATCCCAACATAAATTGAATTAAATTCATTTTTCACCAAGTCAACATAAATTTCTTTCCAAAAAAAAATTCATAATATTAATTATGAATACATAATCAAATTTAATTTAATTCTCCTTAAATTCAACATAAATCACCCATATTAATCTCCAAAATTTTCAAACATTAATCACCAAATTTAATCTCCACAAATTTCAACCAAAATCATCAAATTCAAAACTCCACATCTTCAAACATTAATCGTCAAATTCAATCTCAAAAATTTTCAACCATAAATCACTATATTCAATCTCCAAAAAATTTAAACCATTAATCCCCCGCAACAATACTCAGTATTTTTTTTATTGTTACAAAAAAATAAAGAAAAGACAATAATTATCACGATGAGAGTCCAAACCAAGTAGAATATCAAAAGGTCTTTAAATCTAAGACACTACTTGGAAAGTCTAATAACATTCATAGCCTTCAGCAAGTTAAAGAATGAGTATTTTCTCATCTTCTATAGTCTGAATAGAAGTGTTGTAATGATAATACACATCTCACAAAGTGGTGGTTAACTAAAGGTAAATAAACCCAAAAAAAAACTTTACAACCACTTATCCAAGATTAGACCACTTGAAAATTCTAAAAGTGAAAGAGAAATTAAGGTGGAACTTTGTGGCAAGTTAAATTATGTGATGCAGACAATATATACTATAACTTGAGTGCCAAAGAATAAATGGGGATGACTAACACATGATATGAACATCTAAAAACAGCACAAAAAGCACAGTTCCAGCGGGTTCTTCATGAATATACGCCAAACCAAAAAAATGGACATAAGTTTCAAGAATGACAATAAACTGAGTGAGAAAGTTGCACACATAACTCAAGTGAGAAAAATCACAATAAATATTGCAAAATCAGCTTGAATGCAATTGTTTTTCTTTTTGGTATTTAACATTAAGCATTATTCTCTACAAGTGCCTTAGATAACCAAAGAAAACACACAAATCATACAATTTGAATTACTCCAATAATATCACTATTCTTAATTTTCCTAAACTCATATAAATCACATCTCCAAAAGTTCATAATAATCATTACGAAACACATAAATCACACCAACTGTAAATCACCACAAACCACATTAATATATCAGAGTTCTCCCCACCGCTAACTCGGTGCCAACGGTCTCGATTCCTTTTCGAGACTCAAGTAGCTAACTACATAAACATGAATATTTATAATAATTTGTTCACCATAAAACTAATCCAAACACAACAAAATTCCTAAAATTAAATATTTCTCACACACCAAACTTTTAAAAATCAAATAATCTATATTATTTACTTAAACTAAATAAAACGAATATTGTTCAAATTTCACATTCACATACTCGACTATTAAAGCACCGGAATATCTGAGTTAACAAAATACTATAAACTTATTTTCTTTTCAAACTCAATCAAAGAGTAATTAAAAGAGTAACATTTTAAACTCTAATCATTTTTAATTTCAATCTATCTTTTTTCTCAAACTCTTTAACTTAGTTAAAATTTGAACTTTTTCACAACTTTGTCAACTCTAAACTTTTCGTAAAAATTCAACTTCAATTCAAACTCATTTATTTGAAAATAACTCTTTAAGTTACTCAAACACATCAAATTTAATCACTACACATATAAATCACATTAAATTCATTTTCTACAAATTCACACATCAAATTTCTTTTTCACAAAATCACAAATAATGTCCTACATGCAAACTAAAAGTTTGGAAGGAGCCCTTACCTTAACGATAGCTCTAACACACGATTCCGGTACCGTAATTAATTTTGATAAAGTTTACGTTCGTGACGTCGCTTCGAAAATTAGCTCACTAGCACCGCAGCGTGGCAATGAGCAACTTTCCCTTCTGTCACTTCTCGAAACGAAGCTTAGATCTAAGAGAAAAGTGAAGGTTTTTGTGTTGTGAGTTTTGAAAATATCTCAAAAGTAGAAACAGAGAGACGAAGAAGAAGGAGTGCTGTTTTCTGTTTGCCCTAGTTTCCTTGCTTGCTAATATATATATACTTACCTTACTTTATATATATACTTAAACTAATAATATATATATATATATATATTATTAAAACTAAACCGCAAATATTTAAACATATTTAGATATTTTGGAAAATTACCATTTCATCCATCATTTTCCAAACCACTTTTTGTTAAAAATATCAACTCTCGTCGCAACCCAGTTGACAGATACAATTTCCAGCAACCCGAGGAATTTTAATAAAATTGTCTGATATTAAATTCTTCGTAACGTAAATAAATAAAACTATTGCTCGACGAATAATTTAATCGGGGATCCAAATGTATTTTTGGCATTAAATTTACAAAGTACCAAAATACAATAATTTAGCCAAAAAGCCTTAGAGTTTAACACTAAAATACTCTAAAATTGCATAATTTACGATTTAAAATTATGGGTCTTACACATAAACTGTTGTATCGTGTTTATTGTAGTATTGTCATTGTGTATATCAAAGAGGGGGTAGTACATTCTTTTATAGAGGAAACTTTAGGATTTCTAGTCGAACTCCTGAATGCAAGAAATTAGCTTGTATCATTAAGTTTCGTATCAAATCTTCAAAGATTAATTCACCATTAAAGCTTGTCTAAATTTATCTTTGTAATTTATTCTACGTATCTTGATACGAAGACATAAGGAGTAGACGATATTATGATCAGAGTATATCACAAAAACCTTCCGACTAATAGCAGATTTAAGATAAAGTAGAGGGTGAACATATTTGTCTTTATTCAGAATGTTGACTTTTTATCATTGCATTGAATTTTGCATATTGTTGACTTCCATTAGAGTATTAACTATTTATAGTGTTGACTATTTTTCAGCATGTTTATTAGATTTAGAATACGATTTTCAAAGCGAAGTTTTGGTGTTTCTTTAACTTTTTCCAAACATCATAGGATGCATTGTAACATCATTTAACAATTACATGATCTAGAAATTGCATACGTAAACAAAACATTAATGCTTTAAATTATTTATCCAAAATAATTTTGTTATCATCAAAACAAGTAAGGGTCATAGTTCTTCAAATCAACTAGATTTTAACAAGTGATTAGTCCCACATCGACTAAGAATGAAGAAAATATTGGATATATATAAAAAAGATAACCCATATACCTAATGCCTTAAAGTTTTGATTTGAGATGTGGTGTCAAAATCTCTTATGACCTTATATTTTATTATTGTTTTTGTTGATAATGTGCTAACAAAGGGGTTGAATCTTGTTATTTTGTGATCACATTATTTATTTTGAAATTTTTGGAGCTTTTAAAAAAAGAAGCAGAATGGTTATTATGGTCATGACAATTTTTGGTAGAAAATAAAAAGTGTGGAAAATTTTCTTCGTTTGAGTTTATTGTAAATACTTGATTTGTGGATTAAATGTTTGGAAAGGAATGGAGATTTGAGTGTGACACCATTGTTTACAAAGTTGTGAAAAACCATTTTTAAATAAAGAAGTTAAGAAAAATAAATTTTTAAAATAAAGTGTTGAAGAAATATTTTATTTCAGCTGTGAGATAATATTTTGGTTAGATATGAATTGGATAGCATAGTCTTGCTTTATTAAGGAAGCACCACAAGGTAAGGATATTTTTCACTTATTAGTATTACATGTGTAGATTATCCTTATATTGTCACGTGTTACTTGGTGTTTGGTGATGTAACAATTATGTTTATTTGAAAAATGTATTTAAAATGATGCATATGGTCAACTTATTATTCTTGAATGCTTGGTTGAATAAAACATTGGTGTTCATATTAATGATTAATTAAGGTGATAATTTTATATGATGTAATATGATTGGTGTGATGAGGCTTATTTAACATGGTTTGGTGAAATCATGTATGCATTTTGGCGGAACATGTTCACGCATGCATTGGTGATGTGATTTGTATGGTGAATATTCACAGATTCTTGCGGCAACATTTTGTGATGACTTGTCAAATGAACTTCACAATTTTCTTTCAAAAAAGTCTTTGCAAGATAGGTAATATTCCCGAATCAGATGCACTTGCATATATGCATTGTTTTATGCCTAATTGACATATAAGTTGTTTTGGTGTATATGTATTGTTGTCTTGTTAATTCATAATTATAATGTTATATATGTTACTTTCATTCAACAACCCTTTCTATCGTTGTGTCGGGCTCAACACCCCAAAATCTTTAAGGGACTAAGTTATGTAGATATCATCTTTGTAGTTAGAGTTAAATGATCAACTTAAGGTTTTTGTAAAGTCTTTACATTTCTTTGTATATGTTGTTTTTTTCTTCAAAAAGAAACTGTGCTATTTTGAAGTGTTGGTTACTTTGTATTTGGCCAAGTATTTTGGATCCACTATGAATTTAGTTCAAAAAGATAGTTTTACAAACTTGTGGCAATTGTCTTATAGTTATTTTTGGAAAACGCTTCTAATAAAATGGACAACCACGATAGAAAAATAATAATAACTAAATGATATTAGAAGAAAAATAATAAATAGAAAAAATTAAGTAAACAATTAAATTAACATAAGAACAACACAAAAAAGTTAAGATAATTCAAAATATCAAAGGAAAGAGAGGACATATATAACAAATAGAAACAAAAGGATTTCAAAAAAGATGAATTAAGAAACTAAGAAAAAACAAAGATAAGATGGTTGAAAAAAAATAGAATCAAAATAAAGTAAAGTAAAAGTAAGAGAATTAAGTTTAAAAGAAATGTCATATGAATGAAAAATGAAATCTGTTAAAGGAAAACAAAACAAAATAAAATAAACAATTGAGGAAAGTAGATAATAAATATGAAAGCTAACATTGTAAATTTAGATAAAAATATGCTCTTGGAATAAGAAATTATTATATCTATTTAAAATATACTTTTTCACTATATAGTTGCTATTTCATAATAATTTTTTCCACGTGTCTAAACATATTTCACCTCAGCTTTTAAATATACTTTTTCACTATATAGTTGTTATTTCATAATAATTTTTTTCACGTGTTTAAACATATTCCACCTCAACACAAAAGCAAAAGCTGATGTATACCATGTTAGAGAGTTTTTCTGTGTGTTGTGTTTCATCTAATTTTTTTCTCTTTTAATTTTTCTCTTGTTTAATCATTCTGATCCTTAATTTTTTTAAATGCTTCCTTCAAGAGTTTCTTCTAATTTTTTTATTATGCTTTATCTAATTACCTTAATTTCTACAAAGATTATCAAAACTATGGAAATTAAAAAAATAACTACAAATTAAAATTAAAACATTATTTTCTTCATCGATTCCTATCACCACACTATACAATGTTCATATTAGTTGATGCACACATACAACAAAATGACTACATCAACCACACAATCAAAGTGCAGTGAAACAAATTAACAAAATATGCCTAAAATATATATTCTTAGAATAGATTAAAAAGCCTTTATTCTCTTAGCCTCCTCATCACTAGTAAGCATTTCTACTATTTTATTAATCAAAGTAGCACACCTCTGTGTCACATTTTATTCTATAAATTCTCTTAAATTCCTTAACTATTTAATTAATCTACTACAAAGTCATAAATTCTGTTTTGAATATATTAATATAAGAAAATGTATAATAACGGTTTGCAAATGGTCACTGATTTTTCAAATGATCGGTTTTTTAATGGAAAAACTAAACTAAATTGTGTCTTGTTCCCCTAATTATTATAGCATATTCATTAAGTTTTCGTTTTCGTGTGACTTTTATCTTCTAATTTTATCTTAATTTAATGTACTTTATTTATAACTTTTTTAATCTTTATTGATATAAAGGATACTATATTTTGGTTTTAAATTGGAAATTCAAATTTTATAACAATTTGATTAAAAAATATTAACTGTCAAACAATTACAAGTACACATCCCACATTTTTTTGTTTCAAAACTGAAATTCAAAATTTATAACAATTAGGTTTTAAAATATTAATTGTTAAACAATTACAAGTACACATCAAATACAAATAATTACAAATGAATTACTTTAATTTCATGTCAAGTAACACAATAAAATTTACCAAAATTCAAAGAGACATGACTTTGTGTAACATTTTTAAATATTTATATACTACATATACTTACCAATATCCAAAGTAGAAAATTAAATACAAATATTTTTTGTTCTTTTACTTACTTTACATAACAAAAAACCGCAAATCGCTGAAATACAAACTTTGCAAAACAAATTCAATTGGACTATACTTTTCTTGGACATGTTGATGATCAATGCGATAAATGTAGTACTGAAGTTTCAGTTGTTCGCATGTGGATTGTCTACACCACACAAAGTGAGGATGAACCAATCTCTTTGGACATGATTTTGTTGGATGAAAAGGTATACAATTACAATGACCGGAGAATTTCATTTGCATTCAATTCTATATATATATATATATATAAACTTAAACTTCGAGTGTTAGTTATTGAAAAAAAAAATACAAGAAGATGATATATAAACAATATTCATTTTAAAACTATAGACTAAAAACATTATAATGTCACTACAAAAAAATTGACCTATCGTGACATACAAAATGTGTCACTAAACGTTCAAAACTGTAGGTAAAATTCAATAATACATTGAGTGACACTCAAAATTTGTGTCAACTTTAAGGGGGCGTCCTGCTACACTTTGAGGACTGTCACTACATGTTCTGAGGATTGTCACTACATGTTTTGATTTCTACCTACAATAATGACTGTCACTAAAAACTAGATAAATATAAATAAAGAATTAGTCTATTCCTACAGTATTGTCGGTCACTAAAACTTATTATTATTTATTGCATTTTTATTTCTCATTCAGAATAATATAGACATTCAACAATTTTCATGGCAGTGCTGAAAATGAATTTTGTTTTGACCTGATAATAGTTCTTATCCTATTTATCAACAAATGCAGACTCTGTCAAGTCGATGGATTGAGCAAGAGCAACAGCTTTGCTTTGACACTCTTGGTTCTCATCCGCAGGGTCGCTGTCAGCAACTATACCAGCACCAGCTTGAAGGTACACATTGGTTTAGGTCTTTGTATGAGTACATTGTGTTGAACCTTGTTCCGGTTGGAAATACCATTGTCCTCATAGCTAGAGCAATGTCCATGTCGCCTGAGAAAGAAATGTATCCAAATTCTCTGCTATAAAGGCCCTCACATTGCCACCTCCAATTCGTCGATTAATTGCATGGCCCTCACCTGCATTTACCGGTTGTAAAATATATATATATTTAAGGACAAAAAGGAGTAAAGAAAATTATGAACCTTTGGTGCTCCGCTAATAGTTCCAACAGACAACGCAACGCGAAGGGCGTCCCAGAAGGTCAAATGGTCTTGCAACTCTCCCATGACCTTTAAATATTACATGGAATTAAATATTATCTAGTATGCTGAATTTATTTGATAAATATTTTCTTATCTAAAAAGAAAATATTTTCTCTGTACTTCCCCATTTCTCCACCTTCTATTTTCTTTGTACTTTCATTCCCTCCATTCATCCTTTTATCCTAGGACAGTGTGAAAAATCCGTTATGGATAATAATGAGGACATATTATTCTACGCCGACCAAATGCAGTTGCAATATTGGGTTCACTATGAGACAAACTGAGATAATTGACAGAACCATTTAACAAGAAATAGTTGGTACAGTGCATGTTTTAGAGATTCTAGTCAAACAAAGTTTCACAATTGAATAAAAAAGTTGACCCTAACAATAGAAAAACTATATGTGGAGACATTTGCTACTGACATGAAAACAATGGGAAAAGGCCAGCATGAAACATAATGGATAAGCAATGGAAAGTATTACCTCAAACTGCTATTTGATCGTAACATCATATTTCTTAGGGAAAGTCCTGTTACATTTGAAGATACTTCAAATCTTCTATGGAATTGAAGGTTTTCCTCCTTCTCAGCACTGTAAGAGGGGACAAAGAAAACCAATACCAATCAGTGGACAACTTTATTAGCTGGAAGAACAGCTATAATGATAGAGGCCTAATGGTTTTGTACATATAATTTCACAATTCACTTCTTATCGAGAATAAAGGAAGGTTATATTTAACTAGATATACAGTATAAGATCACCTAGACAATTGTATGGTAAATGCAACACTAGAAGTTGAAACAAAAAGTAGAAGGCAGAAGGACTTATGACTCTTTTAGGCATCTGAGTTTCACTAAATTCTGATTTTGCTCCACATATTCTCATTTGCAACTGTGTTATCCTCAATTATTAAACACTTATTTGATATAATTCATGTCCCCCACCAGTTTGATTTAGATGTTTTCATTTTGCTTCACATGTTCTCTTTGTTATTGAATTTGATGGCTTGGAAACTACGTAGCACAATCGCACATGCCTCTACCTTAATCTAACAAGAGAGATTAATTGCAGCAATTGAATAACTACAACAACATTGTACAATTGAAATTAGGGGGACTAAAATCAAACTGAAGGGGAACAAAACTCTAGTAGGCCCAAGCAAGCAACAATAGCAACAGTTTTCAAACATGTTAGGAACTAACCTCTCTGAAACACCAAATAAAGGACTGTTTGGTTCTAACGGCGAATCACAAGAATCATTTTCTGCTGAATCGCTCTCTCCTACTGCGGATATATTACTCATGAAAACTGCTTTGGTTGATTTTGGTAACAATTGACCCGGAAATCGCATAAGATCAACCAGCATTTCCACCGAATTTAATACAACTATCACAGACATATGCTTGTATGAATCTACACATTCAACAGCCCCATCATTCGGCAAGCCCTATAAAGAGAACAATGGTACAAGACATATTCTTCAAAAATTAGATGATGATGAACAAAATTGAATAACAAAAACAACCACAACAAATCAAGTCCTTATCTCTCTAGGTAAAAAGAGAGAAGTTAACTGGTAAACAAGATTGAAAATTTACTAATAGTTCTTTTGACACACATTGTAAATATGCAACTACATTGAAAAAATAGCAAACTAGCAGGAGAGAGTATACTGAGTATCGCATAAAAATTAAGTCCGACAACAGTAATCAGAGCTTACCACCATGAGCCTGCTTTCAAGACCTACAGTATCAGCTAATACTTTAAATAAGATAGCTCGAGGACGGCATGAACCATGCTTTATTTGCCCCAGCATCTGGACACCTCGATTCTCAAACATGTGAGAGGTTTCATCAAGCGCAGCTTTTGCTGGACTTTCAACACTGGGTCGCTTATAAAAATCAGAAACCTGTCCAAAAATAGAGGTCGGAAAAAAAATGCAAAACACTTATTTATCTACTCTTTGTGTGTATGATTCTATGGTATAGCAGTAATTAATTTAATACTACATTATGAAAGCATAGGTCTTCAAATCACAAAATGAAGACCTAGAGTCTTCTAGCAAGTTAATGCTATAAAGAAATCTTTGCTATTTCAGTCATAGATTTAGCATAAAAGGCAGAAGAGAGTCAAGAAAAGGGCAAAAATCAATGCCAAAAAAAGCTACTATTTGTTTCAAGAAATGTTGCATTCAGAGTGTAAGAGGAATTATTAGAAACAAAAGCATTGAAATGGGAATGATTGAACTGGCCTTAGATGGATTGAATTGCAAAAATTAATATCCTGTAAGAGGAATTAAAAAACAAACAAAGAAGAAGTCATCCTAAATTAAGAATCAAAACAATAATAAGCACTTTATAAGATAAGAGGTGATACCTAGGGTCCTAATCTAAAGATCAAAATCAAGTATCTATGTAAATATATAAGAAAAGTTCAAGAAAAAAACCATCATCACTATGCAATACGCTTAGGAATCTGAAATACATAAACCAAGTTAATGGGTCATGCATCCAGGTCCAAAACATCAAAACATTGATAATCAGATAAATGATAAATGATTTTACCTTCTGGATTCTCCTCTTCAAGTCACGATCACATGTTGCGACAATGAAACACTTATGCTGTTCAAAGAAAATGGTTTGTTTAAATAATTTGAAGCAAAATAAAGACATAAGAAGTAGGTGTGTGTTGTTGTTACGGTTACTTTTATTTGCAAATAATACTTGATTGTATTCATTAGCTTAGTTAAGAACTCACAATTAAAAAAGCTTTGTTTCAATGTTCACTTTTCAAAAGTAGATTAAGATAGGAGAGAGGAAAAGTAATTCTAACTCTCAAAGATGCAAGTGTAACAATATTCCACTAATTTAATTTCCATCTTAAAAGGTCAATAGAAACTAGTTTACTGATCCAGATGACTCTATGTACTACTAAGATATCACAGTTTTTCATTAAGTCTGAAAGGCTTTAAATCACTCTAAACAATCAAATTAAAATACAAGATAGTGTCCGATATTTAACAAATACTTCAAATAAATCACACCTGAGTCTAATATTTAACAAATACTCTCATGTCGACCTTCTTGTGTTTCTTACAGTACCTAACAAAAGGACTATTATCATAATAAAACAGAAAAACAAATTAAACACATATACAAAGGATAGGGAACACACTGTTTGAGGCTCCCTGAGGTGAACAACTATCTTGTTAACATTCTTGTGTTTGTCATCAATCCAGCAATTGTAGAACCTTACAATGTTATTGTGCTTCAACGACCTCAATAGATGCACTTCTGAATACAACCTCACTAGTTTGTCCGGTGATTGTAATACCTCATCAATCCAAACTTGGCTCCACCCAACTTTGAGTTCGTTTCCTTCATCAAATGCCTTAAAACTAATTAACCACAAATTAAGGAAAATATATACAAAAATTTCGAATGGCTGACGCATTCGAGTCTTCTTTAAATATGATGTATATAAAAACAATGAACAATGAGGTAAAAGCATTCAATTAGTTATCAATTACTCCTGTAAAATACAACATAATATAGAAATGCTTCTCTAAAACCAGAAACATTCAATGGATACACCGCTTGAAAGCTCTTTTGTTGATTACTTCCTTATACTGCCATGAATTTAAAAATAAACATAAAAACTAGATTATCCTATGGTAATGAGAAGTAGGATCAATTTTAATAATATCATAATCAGAAGGCTCAAGAAGACATGAACCTTCCTCTGAGCATTCTGTATCCACCAAACTTATCAATAACATGCTATAATAATTCCTTTCCCTACAAATCAAGCAAAAACATATGTCAGCTTTTGCGATCAAATCAAAATTATATATGGGAATCAACATTTAGCGAATTGTAGCATGCATACATAAATGAAAATGGATAATTGACAAATAGAAAAAAGTGAAAATAATAATAAATTATAACTTTAGAATAGGTGCAAGACCTTCTGAGGTGAGTTTTTCGGGAGGAATCATAGAGTTTAGAGAGAGAAAAAAGACATCAGAGAAAATGAATCCTAATCCAAAAATCAGGATAATGTGTCGTGTGAATGAATCGCAAAAGCAGAACAAATCGCAAAAACAGAAAAAATCGCAAACCCACAACCTCATTCAGCAAATCGCGAAAAATTGACACTTAACAAGCAAGATTACCAAAATAAAATTGATATCGCAAACTGAAATGATTTGGAAAGAGAATAGAACTTACTTGTTACTGCAAATCGTAAAGTGAAACGAGAGAGATGAATTTAGGATTGTTCGAAATTGAATTTAGGAGTTTTGGGGATTAGGGTTTGTTGAAGATAGTAGAGAGAAAAGGATTTGAGAAATACAAAGAAAAAGAAAAGATTTCTCAAGTGTTTGATGTAGTTGCAGCGATGATGAGATATTTTGTTCCCCTTCTGAGATTGAGCTCCAGCGATGATGAGTGAACTTACCAGCTTAGCTTATCATTTTATCATTCTATCACCTTTGAGATATTCTCAAAGTGTTTGTACAGACTAAAGGGGCAAAAACTTATTTTTTTGTTTAATTTTTTTTTACATAATATGTTTAGAATAGTGACACTTTAATTGTTTACTTTTAGTGACAAATAAAAAAATATCACAAAATATGAGTGTCACAATAGATACTTTTTTTTGTAGTGTGTTAGTTATTGAGAAACAAATATATTTAAATCTTTTTAAATGTTCAGCTCTAAAATTATTTGACTTTTACACAAATGAAACACTATTGCATGCAACAATCAAGAGAGAACTTCTCTCAACTTTCAAAAACAATATACAAGGTGATATATACAACATAACAAATCTAAAAATATTATCAACAAATGATTCTTACGGATCTATTGTTGGAATAAAGAATGCAGTTTTTGACCACAATTATTGTAATCAAAATCTAAGACCTGAAAATTACCATTCAAAACCATTACTTTGAGTTCATTTCATTCAAATCATTAACACAAAAATTGGGAGATAAAGTAAATATAACGAGTAATAATTCTTTAATACAAAATTCAAGTTCTAAACTATCAAATGAACATCATTTGGTACTAACTATATTTTGAATTGCAGACATCATTGTAACAACATTGTTATAAGTTCATTTCTTAATAACATTTAACCCATAATTGTTGAAATTGTCAAAGCCACTTTATGAAGAACATAGTTGTTGATTTTTAAAATGTATTTGTCCATCACAAGCTACATGGTAGTACTAAGATTGTTACAATAACATCAACAACAATTAAAAAATTTAAAGGTCTCAAAATTAAAATTAATTTTATTTTTACTTTTTTTTCAACAAAATTCTAATACTTTTTTTATTCTTTATACCATAAGTGTTAGTGCACATTAACTTATTTATTATAATTACAGATGATTACTCAATGGTGTACCATTTACATCTTGTTGTCTTCTTTCTTTTCACTTCATTATCATTCTATAAGACCTCATGAACATTAATAAAAAATTTATAGAAACAAAATAGAACATTATATTATAGGTTTGAACCTAAAACTTTATAATTGTGTGTGTAGACTTTAAGTGATGTTTACTATTCCATATGGCTTTGATAAAACAGCAGAATATTCTTTTAAAAAAAATCGGAACATAAATTATCATCACCGTCAAATTTAAACTCTACATGATTAATAGAACACCCTAAAAACCTTTTACATATGGATTTTCATATACATTTTTTCTACCTCTTCAAATTCCAAAAATTTATATAATTTACCAAAAATATAGAATTTATATAATTTAAATAATTTATATATAATTACTAAAAATACAGGAAAAATATTCACTTTGGATGAAATTACTTTGGAAGTGAAAATTGTCTCACAAAATTAACTCATCAAGGCCAACAATACAATTATCCCTCATGTGACATGACATCAAAGTACCTTCCACTAAGGTTCAAGATTCAATTGAGAGTGTCAGATGAAACGACAACAACAACATTCACTATGTTTGATAAAGAATCTCAAAAACTCCTCAACACAACAACAACTTAACTTTTGGAGAAATGGGACAACATAAACATACCATACACTCTACAAAAGTTGTGTAACCGCGAGCTCATCTTTGAAATAAGGTTGTCGGATAAGAACTTCAAAGAAGGATCACAAGCATACATGATCACAAGAATTTTTGTCTCGACCAACATTTTCCTTGATCCGATAAATAGTATACCTACAACAAACACGTATAACATTTACACAATTAAAATAAAATAAAATAAAAAAAACACACTCATTTTTTTGGACAATTAATGGTATTTTATTCCTTCTTATAACTAGGAAAAAACATATTTTTATGGACAACTAATGACATTTTATTTCCTTCAAATAACTTGGAATCCAAGTCACTGCAACAGACAAAGTCTAGCTCAAATGACGAAGGGGATATAAAACAAAAATGTAAAATACATGAACAAGTGAAGCATATAGATGAAGTCTATCTCTTAATTTCAATTATCAAATATATTACTTTAACATTTGATATATCCATCAATCTTAATATTAATACATTACTTTATTTGTTCAAGTCATTCGTCTAACAATAATACTTCTTTTATATAAATTATATTGGTTCAATTGTATATATAGCATTAATATGACTACTAAATTGTTGATCATTAGACAATTAAGACATAAAACTTCATATTAATTTTTTTTTAAATTCACTTAAATTAAAAAAAAAAATATACCCAAACAACATGCAGGTGGTTAAAAGAAAAATAAAAGAATATTAAATCATACTACATAAGAGATACAACTTTATAAATTTAGACAATTCCAAATACTTTATCATAATAAATTTTTCATTTCAAGATTCAGAAACTCTATAATTACAAGTTTAGAATCTTCAATCAGAGGTTGTCAAAATAAATAGACTCAAATAAATTCAACACAAACACAAACAAACTTTTAACATATTCAATTCATAATTCAAAATTCAAAATGCAACTGTAATAAATGTAGATTGCATTACAACTGCAATGCTAATTACAAAAGGGCTCTAAAAATACAAATGTGTTTAAAAAAATAAAACCTTAAAGGTTTTCTAAGGTTTTCAAAACCAAATATATCATTAGTAAGTTACTTATTAACTTTGAATAACCAGTTTGAGGTTTTTTGGTGAGCTTGAAAAACATGGAATAAAATGCTCACAAAATACTTTACCAACTATAAACCTAACAATATAAATTATTATTGACTACTCACTCATCATAATCTAGATTTTCAAAGACAATTGAATGATTAGGTTATAGATATAAGAGAAAATAAAGAGGGGATTTCCTAAATTGCATTGGAAAAATGCAAAGATCAATAAAGTAACCTAAAGAAAAAGCCCTAATAAAAACAGGCGATAAGATCAAGGACTAGAAATATTTATATAAGATAGAAGATTTATACGACTACTACCAAAGCTATAAGCAAAAATTAAAGCGTATACATGACAAATGAAAGATTTTTCTGACGTTAACTAAGGTAAATAAATAAATAAATAAAAATATGAAAGGAATAAAACTATTTCCTAGAAGATCTTAGAAAAAGATATGAAAGAAATATCTTAAGCATATAAGACAAAGACTAAGCAAGTACTACAAAATTAAAATTCAAATAAATTGTAGAGTACATGACAAATAGTAGGTGATTTAACAGTTTTAATCCTTACTCTTGACTTTCCTAGAGTTTGTAGAGTTATCTTTCAGAAGGTCTTCTAACTGAATGTATATAAATTTGGTGTTGTTCTAATTTTATCTAACATATGAATCAATAGATGTAATCCTCTGCTTTTGTGCTTTGACTCCACAGTAATATTTCCCAAATAATCCATAATTACTGTGTACCAAAGGTAAGAAAATTCTCTTAAGTAAATAATTGAATAAGTTTAGAATTTGCATAAAATAGCTCGTGAAATGATCTGATTTTTCTTAAAGATACTTGAAAATTATAGCTCGTCAACACACTTATATTCTTTAGTAGAAAAACCAGATGATATTAAAGATGATGAACTTCCAAGAGGGAATTTGGTCTTTTATTGTCGTACGATATTTGTTAAAATTGCTGATGTTTTGTTTTACATGAATCACATCACATGCAGAGATTTGAATGATCAGAGAAGCATCAGAGGTTTAACGTCATATGATGAAAATGCTTCTTCTAGAGAATATTCAATCAGATGGTTAACTTTGCATTATTGGATCAACTCAATTGTCATACTCATGATTGGTATTCATCTTAAATTTGACTACAAACACGTGTATCCTCTAATATTTACTTCAATGATATACTCAACATTTCAATTATTAAGCTTTTTAAATTAGGCTCTTAAGTGCAAATTGTCATCACTAACAACTTCTAACAAGGTACCTACACATCAAACACACAATGTAGTTCACTGGAGTTTTTATAAACTTCTCCCTATTATTGTCTAGTAAAAAAATGTCGCAATGCTTCATCATGTTACCTTGATTTTGCACCTTGCTAATCTAAAACCACTTTACAATCGTTAGAGTGTTTCAATTTTAGTCTCTTAATTCTCTTCACTAGTTAACTTACTCTTTTTTATTGAAGCACTAAATTTTTTCCCAATTTGTCATTTTAGAATTTCAAAGATACAACTAAAATTTTGATAAAAGTTGAAGCTTTTCAAAGTCCATTTATTTAGATAATTGATTCTAATTGAATTTCTAACTACATTTTAGATTGATCACATGTTGAAATATTTTCTTAGAAAATATTATCTTAGATGATATCTCCGTTTTTTTTTTAATACCCTCTTTTTGAAAAAATAACACTAAAATACCTCTATTTGAAAAAATATACCAAAATGCTCCTCCTTTTTTTTTTAGTTACAAGTTGCTATTTGGAATGGCGACTTCCTTAAGGAAGCCCAAGTTCCAAATGGCGACTTTCCACTTGATTTTTAAAAAAGGGGGTATTTTAGTATATATTTTTCAAATGGGGTATTTTAGTTTTTTTCTTTTTTCAAACAGAGGGTATTGAAAAAAAAAGACCTTGATATCTCACATCATGATCTGTATTAGAAATTTTACTATGTTCAATGAACATAGTTAAGATTCTTTTCCATTTCTGCTCTTTGCTTTGAGTATTTCATCTATCTCAATGTAGACTTTCCAATCTACTACTCAAAATGTCATAGAAAAGTGATTATTCTATCAACAAAAATGAATTCTGTATTATTAATCAAATTGGAAAATTAATTATTTTTATGACACAAAATTGAATTAAGAAATACTTTGTCGGCTAATGTATTTTATATATTGTTTGATAGAAACTTCACTATGTAACATACTATTTTTGTCAATCCATAGTTTTAAATGAAAAAGATAAGACTAGATTTTGAATTAAAAATAAAAATAGTTTGAAAATAGGATTGAACCAAAAAACACAATACAAATTAAACCATCTAACTAATATTTCCAAAAAGTAAATGATTCTCGCATAGTAAAATGTTCAATCAAGAGATTGAACACTGAAACAAATTGAAAGTACTGAAAATCATAAGAAATAGAGTAAAATCATAAGAAATAGAGTTTTAATTATGTTGACCATGTTAAAAATTATTTCCTTTCATAAATTAAAAATGGTATCTATATCAAAACATTCAACTTTAATTATAAACTAGTTTAAATATAGTTAGAAGTTGAACCATCAAGAACAAGTTAATTAAAAGAGATGCGAAAGAAGAAAGGAACACAAGTATTTTTATACTAGTTCACAAAAACTTGTTTTTACATCTAGTCCTCCAATTACAGAGAGATTTTGTCTTACTATAGTCAAAGAGTTAATTGTCTATAATCCAATAGCAAACAAATATTATTATTATACCTTTTCAAGCTTTGAGTATTCTTCTTCGGTCTCTCCATGTTATACCACTAGAAACCTTTCTAGTCTTCTCAATAATTTATGCCACCAAAAATATTACAAGGTTGAGTCACAGACTAGGTCGCTCTCTTTAAGACATTTCGAGGCACTGCCCAAATTGTGCAAGACAGACTATCAACCACGAAGTCTCCAGGATAAAACAGCCCATATACTTTGTATCCGAGTTCTACTGCACTGTAGAAAACAGTTCTTGAATTACACCCTCGATATGGCAGTCGAATGACTGCGACTCGTAATATGGCACTAAGACCACTCGAAAGAAAGAGAAGAAAAAGTCATAAAGGGTAGAAGAGAGAAAAACCTTAGATACAAAAAGTTTTTGGTGTGATTTTCTAACTGATGGGAACCCTCTATTTATAGAGGAAATCTGCAACTGGATTTGAGAAAATCAAGGGTCCATCTGAACGTGTGCTCTAAAATAGCTGACCACCCAAAAAGTGCGCTCCAAACTTAGGGTTTTGACTCTGAGTTTTGACTGGGCAACAACATATATGTGAGACCAAAGGTTAAGGTTTTGACCATGCAAAACTAGACGCACAAATTCAGGAAGGAAGACTGGATCAAAACTAGACGCACAAATTCAAGAGGGCCGTTACGTAATTAACGTATCAATTAGAGACAAAACACAATCATTCAGATAATTAAAATAATACACCACGTAGTCAAGGCCAAGGCCAGACATGACAAACGGCGGCAGCAGCACGCCTGCGCGTGTGTGGTGGTCAATTTGCTTGCATTCTCCCTCGTTCACAAAATTTGGGTACCCTTTGGGTCACGCCCCATGTATCATACCTCCACCTTATATACCCTACTAGTATGTGATATCCCTTATATGTAGAACTTCTTCATTTTTTTCAATTCACCACAACACTAGTTTTCATAAATGTCATCATTATTTCCAACAAATTTCTATTAAAACATCATTATTTCCAACACCACTTAATTGATTTACATCAATTTTTAATAACACCCAAAAAAGATGATTTTTTTTCATTCAATCCTTCTGATGATGTGTTCAAGGCTTTTTCTAAATTATTTTTAATTGAACATTGCCTTTTTCTTTTCATACATAAGTTATCTTTAAAAATATTCTTCTTTCTATTATTTTTAATGATTAGATGATTATCATTTTGTCATTCTCATTACAAGCTCATTTTTAGATAATGTTTCTTCATCAAGAATGATGTAAGTGGTTATCATCTTCAATTTCAAATTATTTCTTTTAAATACTAAAGAATATATTCGTCGGAAATCTTTACTTGTCGCAATAGCACATTGAGTCGTTGAAAATATGTACTATTCATAGTATTGTTCCACATTAATTGTTGTTGTACTATACTAAGACACTTGCATTGTACACATAAGAGCATGTGCAAAATTATTATATTGATGTTTCATGTTTTAGATTCACCTCAAATGTACATTTTATCAGAGAACACAAATTCTTTTTCAGAGAAAATTTGTCTTATGATAGTTTTGCCATATTTTCATTGTCTTCTAAACTTTGACTTGGAGTATAAGTTAATAGATGCTTGATGCATAACTCTTGTTAACATTACTTTAGTTAATCATTTGTTGCAATCGTACGAAGATTCACTTTATAACATTCTCAATGAAATTTTATAAACTATGACTCACTCTAATCATAATATTTTTTGTCTTAATAATGTACAGTCAAACTATTATTTCTATCTTACTTATTTTTCATGTTACTTTAAAATTGATAGTCATTAATAAATTTGATCTTCTAACTTAATATGCATACTAACAAACACAACTAACGGATAATTATTTTATTATTTTTGTTATCAATAAAACATCAATAAGATAATTGTAATTAAATTAATTTTGCACTTAAAGTAATATAATTAATCATTTAGATATTTTTACTGAAAATTGTTTTTGTGAAATTCAAAATTAAATTGTTTTTGTTGAAGGTGTTGATGAGATTGGCCGTAACGTTGTCATGTGAACTGATTTTAGTGAAAATAATTCTTAGGTTGTCCTTTAGACCTTCATATGTATTCTTAATAGATAGATAAAATGTGTAGATAAATCATTATAAATTATATTGCATATATCTTGAATTCCTAGATAATGTCAAGAGAAGAGTCTTGTTGCCATGATAAAAAAATTCCACTTGTTTAATTGTAGGATATGCTTAAAATTGTTCTGTTTCATACTGTTTTGATCACTTATTGAGCCAATGACTATTCACTAGTTAGGTATCTAAAACAAATTATAATGCATATGAAACTCTAAATAATTACTTGAACTTCAAACGTTTAAAAAATTTCAAATATACAACTTGATGTAATATAAACCTAGAGAAACTAAATTCTCTATCCCTTAAAATGTTCACGTGATAGAATTAAAAAAAAAATTGAGACACATTTAATATTTAAAAGATTCTTGTGAATTTCAATTAATTAAAGATATTTTTCAAATTTATAATATTGAAGACAAATATTTCAAAACTCTTGGAACAATAGGAACAACTAGTTGATTGTCTTTAAAAACGTTTAGAAAACTGAGTATCAATTGTTTTTGATAAAATTCTAGAATATTCTCCTTTTGTCAAACATTCAGGAGAAGGTTTTGTTCCAAAACCTTCCTTTTTCTCAAACATCCTGGAGAACATTCTCCTTTTTTTAGGTTTGGAGAACATTTTGTTTTTGCTCCAAAACGTTCTTCTTTTCTAAAGATCTTTTTGTTCTTAATTTTATCATCTCTTTTCTTAAAATAACATTTGAATTCCAGATGTACAATCTTAGTACAACATGAGCATTTGATTTTGTATTTATCCTCTTTTCTTTCAGGAACAAAAAAGTTTTCTGAGTTTTATAAAAACTAAGACCATCATTTTCAAATATTCCTACTTGAGATCCCATGATTTTTTGAAAAGTTTCAGTAGCTCTAATGAAATTTGAGAAATCATTTTGAAGAATCTCAACTTCACTTTTAAGGAGAACGTTCTCCTATTGAAATGCAGAACGTTAATGACTTTCTTGACTATCAATTTTAAAAAAAATTGAGCTGAGATTTCTTTAGATTTTGAATGATCTCTTTAAGTTCATCAATCATAGCCTGTCTTTTCTTTTTCTCTTCTTTTAAAGAACCACACTTTTGAACAAGAAAGTTTGAATCACTTAGCAAGTTATCAAATTCCCTTTCCATTTGTTCACATAAATGATAAGGTTCAGAATTGGTTACCTCATCTTCTTCTGCATTTGCCATTAAGCATATGTTGGTTTCTTCTACATCAGATTCATCTGAGTCATCCCATGTAGCCATCATTGATTTCTTCTTGAAGGGAAACCTTTTTCATGGTTTTTTACTTAAGGGATAGTCAGCTTTTCAATGTCCTAATTTACTACATCCAAAACATGTGATTTGGATCTTGTCTACTTCTGTTTTGGGATTTTCTTTTTTATTTGGAAATCCTTTCTTGATTTGGTATCTTCTTCTCAATATTCTTTGAATTCTTTTGGTGAGAAGGGCTATTTCTTCATCAGCATCTTCTTGTCCAGTTTCTTTTGATTCTTCATCTAATTGTACTAGTACACTTTCTTGGGATGCTTTCAAAGTTATTGATTTTCCTTTCTTAACTGGTTTATCTTCTAGTAACAACATTTCATGTGCTCTTAAAGTTCCAATCAGTTCTTCTAATGCAAGCACTTTAAGATTTTTGGCTTGACTTATAGCTATCACCATCAGTCTCCATATAACTAGGAGACATCTCATAATCTTTTTGACTCTATCTTGTACTGAGTATGTTTTCCCTAAGGAGCGCATTTCATTTACAATGATTGTAAATTTCGAGTACATCTCATCAATAGTCTTTACTTCATTCTTTCCAAATAGTTTGAATTTTCTTATGCCTATGTCGATTCTTGTTTCTTTTACATGACTTGTCCCTTCGTGATGGATTTGTAATGTGTTGCATACTTCTTTAGCAGTTATGCATTCATCAACTCTTTCGCTTTCTTCCCTACTTAAAGCACAAGATAAGAATAATTGAGCTTTAGAATTTAGGAGTGCAATAGTTTTATCTTCAACTGTCCAGTCTGCTTCTTTCTTGTCTGCGGAGGTTGAATCATTTTGGTCGACTATTGGTATGAAATCTCCATTTGTAACGATGTCTCACAATCATGTATCTTGTGATTTTAGAAACAAATGCATCTTATTCTTCTAGAAATAGTAAGGTGGTCTGTTTAAAGATCCATTTTCAACAATGTATTTGGATTTTGATATTCTTTCTTCTAGATCTTTTCACTAGCATTGTTTAGGTGTTCAATCTTTAGACGCCAAGCTTTGATGCTAATGGAAGTAGTAGTATCAATTTACGAGAAAAGGGAGTTTGAATTATAAATCCACCTATTTAAAGTTTCATATTAAGAACTTAAAAAAATAACTCAAGATTGATCTTAGTTGCGAAAATAAAAAACGGAGAACGTTATTGGGTAGTTATAATTAACAATTTAACTTGTTAATCAGAAAGAGTGAAAGTAAATACAAATAAGAGAAGAAATATCACACAATAATATATCCTGGTTCACCCAACTCGGGCGACGTCTAGTCCTCACAGCTGTTAGATTTTCCACTATGTGTTCAAACGGAGAAAGTTTTTGGTTTTACACCATCAATTCATATCAACCTTGATATGTTACAACGTAAATCCTTTCCACCTAGAAAGAAGTTCAATCAGATCACCTATCAATCTATAGAGATGATTTTACACGTCACCTTTTAACTATAAAAGGATTTTCTACAAACTACTCAAACTATAATCAACACTTATAGTCTTGAGTTTATACAATGATAATTTAAAGTGTTTGATAGAATCAGAGTAATTTCAACACTTGTTTGAGGTTAGATTCTTTACAAAAAAACTCAGTAAAATAATAACAAGAGATTCAAATATGAATATCATTGATTCTTTCGATGGATGAGAGACTTTCGAGTGTATGAATGTAAGTAAGTGATGGATTTTCTTAGCACTTGAAGTTCTGATTTTTTTCTTGAGCTTGGAGTTCCTTTGACTTTAATGAGGCTGATGACAGCTAATTTGATCGTTAGAAAGAGTCCAGCTGTCATTTGTTAGATTTGACTAAAAACCATTTTTTTTTTTTGAACCAAGGATGTTCTTGACTTGAAAGTTCTGCGTTTTTAATTTGTGTTAATAATGGTTGATTTGTAGCTTCTCATTCTTGACTATGATTTATGATCCTTTGTTATGTGCAATGAAATCTCATATATGTGCTTAATGTATTCATATCAAGATTGTCTTTGATTCATGCTAACAGGCTGGAGAATGATGTCCACGTGTTAGAGATTGATTGTTAACATGTTGGAGATTTATCATTCTTGAATCAAGAATATTCTTGACTGAACATTCTTTATTTTACTAGAATATTGATATGTTGTATTTAATTATTTATTATTGACAGTATTCCATGGGCCTTTCATTACTTGTGCATTTATCTCAAATATGCAGTTGAAGCATATGTTTCAATAACATTATTCGTTCTTGAAAGTCAAGCTGAAGAAATGATCGGTGTTGCTTGAACTTGCTTGATTTATCATACTAAATAGCTTTTATACTCATTATTTTGAATTGATTAGTTGCTGAGATTTATCCTTTATATTCCTTGTAGAATACTGGAAATGCACTTTGTACATCGCATGAACTTTCCTTGCATTAACAGATGATTTAAACTTTCTTTTATGAAAAAGAAAAATGTGGAGAACGTTCTTGATTTTCCAATAACTTTAATTAGAGTCTTTAACTAACCTTTGTTTGTTTACATCAAAAAAATTATTGAGATTTTATCTTAACAGTTATTCCCAACAGGTTTGTTCATTTGTGTGGTAATTTTCTAATAATTCTTGTTTCTTAGCAATTTTAGCAGTTTGATTTTGCTATGGAGTTTCCTAATTTTGTGTTATGATTTTGCTATGGATTTCGTTGATTTAGCAATTTTTACAATCTACACCTATAGATTCAAATATTTTGTGGCATTTCTATTTGAAATTCCTGTGATTTTTTTTTTTTAAGATATGATTTTATATGTCTGCTTATCTTAATTGATTTAGTATTTATCGTTACAATGATTTCAACATTTGAGTTTAAAAAAGATTGAAAAATGTTTGGATTAGCTACTTGTCCATAGTTGATTCCAAATGATGCAACTTGAACAAAAATTATAGTATATGTGATTACAAAATCAAATATATTTGTCTTTATTATTATCATGTAATTTAGACAACGGATACAAAAAGGAAATGCAACTAAGATAAGATATAAAATCCATAACGAAATCAATATAAGATGTGAGAAAGCAGAACAATCAAGGTACCTGCAAAGACAAATAATATTAGAAGAGAATAACCGATTGTCATTTTTTGAGTAAATATTGTTGCCATTGTGAGTCGTGAATAGTTCTAATTTTGGAGTGACAAAAATATGGATATATATTTATCCCTTTTTTGTTTGTTAGAAAATTTGGATATATATTTAGAATACCGTTAATACTGCTATTTGACAACATTGTCTAATATATAAGGTTGGATTAATTAATGAAATTTATGGATACATGTCTTATTTTATGGATGATTAACTTTTATGTATCATACTTGGTAGCAAAGTATGCAAATAGGTCATATCAAATCATGAGAAAAGACATGTCTACAACTAAAAAATGGCGGACCAACCAATGCCATAATTATGGTAGGACAAAGTTGTGAATTAGATATGCTAAGCAAACTCTCAAAAGTAGTGTCTTTGTTTTAATTATCTTTGTTAATTATATATATTTATTATTATGTGACAAGACTTTAGGATATGCGATTTGTCCAATTTGAAGTATTTCTTAGAAGCAAGTGTTGTAGGACAAAAAATAATGGAAATAATAAAGAGTTCCAAATATAGATTTTGAAAATATGGAAGGAGAAATTTAAAAGAAAGTGTTAGGAGAAGTTGAATTGAAGAATGTTGAATTTGTGTATTCATCAAGACTAGAGAGTGTGATTGTAAATGATTTTTGTTTAAAAGTTTCATTAGGTAAAACATTGACATTAGTTAGAGGAAAGAGGTTTGGGAAAATCAAATATTGTATCATTTATGCAAAGATTTTATGATCCGATTAGTGGAGAAATATTTGTTGATGAAATTTATATTCCTAAGCTTCTAATGCTTATAATTTTATTTCAATATTGCCACGAGTATATGGTATTCACGTTAGTGCTTTTATTAAAATGCTAGGAATGGAAGTAACATGCATTTAATAGAATTAGTAAAATTATATTATATTTTATTGTAGTTAATTTAAATATAATAGAAATTTAAATTTAATTTACTGGTATTAATAATTTAAAATTATAATTAATAGTAAGATAAAATAAATTTAATTTAATAAATAATAATAAGTTTTAATGACATATAATACCGTAGGAAGAAATCAATTTTTATTTAAATTTATCTAGGTTTTAGTGACAATCATCATATTACGTATAAATAAAAAACATGTAACCTCTTAAAGTTGACCGTAGATTTAAATCTCACTGAAAATATTCTTGATTTTTATTAACATTTAGTGACAAACTTATTCGACCATAAAGTCAATTTTCTTATAATGAATGAATTTTACAAAACATAAAAGACAATAGTTTCTATGGGGCTATAATATGAAAACTCCTTTTTATGACCAATATATTAAGTAGATAAAAATTATATTAAAAAACTAAATATTTAATTGAAATGATCATTTGTCAAAAATTGGACGTGATATTTTATCCGAAATCAAGAAGTGATGGTTTTCACACTGAAATTAGTCGATCTTTCGTAAGAAAACAAAAAAATTGATGAATTTTTTGTTTGAAATATTATAATAAACAAAATTATAGGTTTTGAGGTGAGTACTTTATGGTTGAGAAACTGATTTTTATGGTTGAGGTGAGTACTTTATGGAAGTTGTTGACAAACTGATTTTTTTAAATGAATAGCGTGGGCCAGTTTAATGCTATAGCAGATGTTAGAATTAAAAAAAGAAATGCTAAATTACATTCGTGGTCCCTTAACTTAATTTCAGATAACGTTTTAGTTTTTTATCTTTTTTTTTTCTCTTGGTCCTTTATTTTAATTTTAAGTGACAATTTGATATTTTATATTTTAAAATTTTAACAATGTTGTCCTTTTTTTTACAAAAATTCAAAAAAATCATCAAATTTTTCAACCAAAACCCATAAAATTCATTATCATCTTTAATAAAATACAAATTTAATCAAATTCATATCTTAAACCTTGAAATAAATTCATATTTTCATTTTTTATTTGATGTTGTTGGAGATAAAAATATGAGTGTATTTGAATATTTGAGTTATGGATTTGATAAAATTTGCATTATATTGAAGATGATTATTAATTTAATGGATTTTGTTTGAAAATTTTGATAATTTTTTTGAATTTTTGTACAAGAACGAGAACGAGAAAAACAAATTATGAGTTTGATTAATCATAATAATAATAATAATAATAATAATAATAATAATAATAATAATAATAATAATAATAATAATAAATATAAAAAGTAGAGTTTAAATTCTCACTAAAAATACTATCACACAATATATTAGTTTAAATAAATAATAATAATTCTCCTTCTAAACGTAAATAAATAAACTGGAGTATTAAGATTGACGAAGGATGACGAAATTGTTTATAATTAAAAAAAAATTGAAGATAGAAAATTCTTCCATCAATGATTCTTTTTAGCTTTGGTTCCACTTTTGATTGTGGTGTTGACTGCATCCTGATTCATCATATTTTCACGACACTTCTGTGAACAAAAAGAATTATCCCTACAAAATAAATTAAATTAAAACTTTGATAAGAAAACACTCTAATAAAGGAATGCACAAGAAAGTTTAACTTAAACTTTTTCTTCATAGATTTTGTGTTTACTAGCTAGGTGTGTCAAATTAAAAATAAAAGAGTAATTCATTATGAATAAATAAATATTATGGCAATTTGGGATTAAGTACATTAAAATCTATGAGAATTTGAATAAAAATGGTAAACAAAAACAATGTTATATTTGTTTAAATTTATTATTTCTTAATTTTTGTGTCCAAACCTAAGAGACAGAGAGATAACGAATTTGAATTTTAGTCTCTTAATTATATACTGACGTTTGAATTAAATTATTTTCATAAACTCTTAATTTCGTCTCTAAATTATTATCATCTTTTCTATTTGGTTCATAGAGATATTAAATAAATTTTTAAAGTATACAAAATCCAAATTGTCTCAATAAAAAAGCATACAGACAGTATAGATCTTAGAAACTTAATTGTTGAAATTTAATATATTTCAGGATTTAATAGAAATTTTTTATATAAAATAAGGATTTACATGTTAAAGAGAATTATATTTTAGGATTGAATTTGTGAATTTATTTTTTGAATTATAATGAAAGTTAATGTTAAATTTTTCATGATTACAGTATATACTCTCGGTAATATAAATAAAATCAAGACAAAAAAAATTAGTGCAATTAACCTTAATTTTGTTCAAATTACCCAAATCACCTGACTTTTGAACCTAATTCGTACAAATTATACACACATTCCTTGTCTAACAAATCAACAAATTAAAAACATCCATTCATATTTTCTAATGGATTTCATAATAATAATAATAAATAAAGAGAAAAAATAAATAAACTATTAAACAATAGAAATTACCTATACATATAGATGTTAGTATAATGTCCGATGCAGCTTTTACATAGAAAACAATTGAAATCTGAGGTTAACTTTGACATGATTGTTATTTTCTTCTTAGAAAGATGTGGTCTTTTGATGGATTCTTGTTGTTATTTGTATTTAAAAAAGTGAAATTATATACAATATATTCGTCCCTCAATATATAGAGTTAAGTTTAAATATAAAAACATACAAAATCCTTAAAATAGAAACAAATCTTAAATATATTCTAAACCAAAATATGAATTATATATTCTAAACATATCTTAATCTAAATCTTAAAAACATTTAAATTTAAATCTAAATATAAATAAAATCATTTTAAAATATTCAGGTATATTATTTTCAACATCTTTCTAGTGCAATATCTTTTTTTTTTAACCTATGATTTTTGGGGAAGTTTTTTATTTCTTGCCATCTAGATATAAGTTAGGGTTAATACTACTTTTATTCTCTAAAATATAGGATAAATTCAACTATATTCCTTGTAAAAATTAAAGTTTAGATTTCATCTTGTAATTTCAAATTCTTTATTTTTAGTCATTATTTAATTTTGCTAATATGGAAATATTGATGTGGCATGTTGATTATGATACTTTTATTATTGTTTTGATTTCAAAATTAATTAAAATTAAATATTTTAAATTTATAAAACCTAATTGTTTAGATTCAAAACAAAACCTAATTGTAAATTAAAAAAATCGTTAGTAATTTATTTGTTCTTGCTTATTCATCTTGCTCACACATATTCAGAAATAAACTCAAGAAATTATTATTATTATTATTATTATTATTATTATTGAACAATTCTAAAGCAACAAGCCCATAATTCGTAATTTACAGACCTCGCGCCAAAGCACTCTAAAAAGGATCGATGATATGAGGTAAAACAGTCTTAATTATATTTGCAACAGTTTTAGTATTAATTTTTTTTAAGAATATTGCAAAGCTAAATAGGCCTAAAACTACGGAACACCTTAAAGAATAAAATCACTATACATCATAAGATTATTAAGTGCCGCAAATCTTGTCCAAAATATTAAAGAGAGCATGGTAACGACGCATAATAATTAAAATATTATAATTAAAAATTTAAAAACGTTATATAATTATTATTTTTTTAGAGTTTCACACCATCTATGTTCAATGATAAAAGTTATAATATTCACATATATAGTTTTCAATTACAAGCCACAATTTTCAATTACAAGCTACAACGGCAATTATAGTGATAATATTTACGGACATTAAAGGTTCTGCAACTATATTGCAGTCGCAATTACAACCGCATCATCCGAATTTTTTTGTAATATAAATATGTGTATTTAATCGTAATTTAAAATCATATTTAATTCTTAGTGAATAGTTGAGAAGTATCAAAAGTGTTTAAAGTTTAAACATCCTTCAAGATAAGATATTTTCAAAACGAACATTGGGAAGATAACATCAAAATCGATTATAACTAGCGAATGGGAACAAACAAGAAACTCAACTACATGACCAAGAACTACATTAATTAATCCCTAGCCATTAAAGTGTCTACAAACTTAATTAGCAAATTGCATTGTCTTACTAACTAGAAATAACAAATTGGTTTCCCTACTCAATCAGCCACGAACTATTCTGATAGGTTGCAATGGCATTACCCCAAAAATACCCGAAGGAGCCGATATCACACTATTGCAATTCAAACAATTTACCATGCTATTTGCACCCCCTACTATCTCATTCTCACTTTCCACAACAAGCTCACCACCACCAACATTGTTTCGATTGTTGTCCTTATTTTCTTCTGCTTCAAAACCATCATTATTAATAACAATTTTATCAGTAGGAACATTATTAATCACTTCATGTGGACTTGTTGGTGGTGGTGGTGATGCCAAATCTTTTTCTTCTTCTTCTCCTTCTCCTTCTTCTTCTCCTTCTTCTTCTTGCTCTTGCTCTTGCTCTTGTTCTTCTTCTACCAAACTTGTCCTCATGATATCGTAATCATCATGATCTAGTGGGACAAGTTCCAAGGTGAGTCTACCGTTTTCTCTATGTGCTTGAAAATATTCATGATGCTTCACTTTCTCTTCTTTGATGATTAACCTTCCCTCATTAGTATAGTATCTTTTCAACACCCATGGCATGTGAGAAGCAAGGTTTTGTGTTTGAGCAAGAAAATGTATAGGAGGAGGGAACACTTTCTTTTTTTCCTTATTTCTAATGTTTTTAATCTTCTTGTCCATGGAAGGAGCATTATGATCAATGTTAACAACGTTGTTTTCAGGTTGAAAATCAATGCAACTCTCGTAGCCAATGTAGTCGTCGTAGTTTGGAGAGCATGTTTTGGAGCGGAAGGTCATGATTTGTTTGAAGATAATGTACCTTCAAGGGACTGAAATTGACGCTGGGATGTGAAAATAACTATTCCGGGTGTTGAGAAGGAATAAGGAACTATATATAGAGGAGAGAAAAAATTAAACAGTTGGAGTGTGAAAAAGAATGATGAATAAAGGGTTTTAATTAGGGTTTGTTTGGAATGCAGAGATAGCAGGTAGAGGAAGTGAAGGAGTGGCTAGGTTTTCGTGAAGGTGGTGGCAATGAAAAAAGTATGCAGAGACAGCTCATATGAGTTGAGTTTTATGTGGCTGGATTTATTATGAGAGTATTCGGATTCCGGTGATCAATATCCTGTGGAAATTTCAAATTTCAAAATCAGAAAACAAAAGACAAATCACTTAAAGAGTGCACATATCGATCACACTATATAAATACAATACTAATAGTAATATACTGTACAAAATTACTTTATTCAAAAATTTAATTCAAGAAAGGATATATTAATATTATATCTAAATATTATCTTTCTATAAATAATTATATATAATTTTTATTTCAACTAATATGGTACAGTATCATATAAAATTATTTCAATTTTTTATTACTACCTCCGATCTTTATTCTGAAAAAGATTTGTAATTTTTTTTATTTTTATTATTGCAAGAAACACCTTTACGAAAATACAGTAATTGATATAACTCTTTCTATACCTTATCTAATATAAATGGTATGATTGCAAGAAAATATTAAACAGAGATAGGTAAAATTATTATGTTAAGAAGTAATACAGAATTCAATCAAGAGGTAAATTTTTTATTTTGTTAGGATTCGAATTCGACTTGTTTCGATCAATTCGTACTTTATTCAAGAGCATTTACCACTTGAATCTAATTTTTGGTTAACCTTATAGGTACATTTTTTTTATAACATTAAATAAGCTTTTTTTTAGAGGATTAAAAAAGTTTTTTTTTTTTGTCTTTATGTTTTATGTAATTTTTTCTTAAATTATATATTAATAGAAATATGTAGGACAGAATTACGTATGTAGTATGTAGATCCTCACTCATTAAAAATTTAATTGTAATCAAATAAATTGTTGAGATTACTACTAAAACGGACATTATTTTAGAAATAAAAAATTCCGAGATATTAGTACTGACAACTTAAATGTGTTTTTAATAGAGAAAACACTAAGAGCATGTAGTTTTATGATATATATAAAACAACATATTTTAATTTTTTTTCAATAGCCATGATATTGCAATTTTAATATAATTCTGGTATATTATATATTATTCATGCAAAAAATAAAAATATTATAATCTAAAACCCATACCTGTAATTGATCACAATAATTCGAAAAAAAATGTTCAGTAAAAGAATATATATATTCATCTTAAAATCTCAATTTCAATTTATTAGCTTGTTTGTCTATGACTGTGAAAAACTCGAAAAACTTTTTTATGTTAGATGATAGAATGTAGATCTTGATTCAATTTAATCATTTTGTTTTCTTATCTCTAACGGTGTTTTGTTATATCATTAATGAAATATTACTATTCTATAAACAAACAATATTTGATCACAACTTAATTTTCAACATTCCAATGTCTTTTTTAGGTAATGATTCCTAATAATATACTAATAAATGAATACATTGTGCTTATTTTCTTTTTTCGTTCGTATATAATTTAAAGGGTCACGATAATATGTCTCTATTTTCGAAATAGGAAAATGCTCAATTTTTAATATAAAATTTATATTTTTAATACACTAAAAAATGTCTTAAAATACATGTTAACATTACCATATTCCGAATAATAGGAAATCACTTTTAAATTGCAAACTATTTTATTTTATACAATTATGTATTCTAGCATTCTGGTATTTTGCTTTTTTTTATTGCGTTATATCACATGCAATATGTTTTATTATATTTTTTGTGTAATTCGAATTTTTTTAATGATGTCTAATTTTGAATTTTTTATGATATATAATTATTTTCAACTGCAATATATCTATCTCCAAAATTTAGTACAATAATTTAATAACTCACTTTATTTCTATCGGTATCTTTTTATCATGTCATTAATTTATTACATTATCAATTTATCACATTAATATATTATATTATTTATATTTTATATCTTTCTATTTTTAGGTAATCTATAAGGTATAGCCTAAACATTTTTCATTTTTCTAACATATACTAAACAACACCAAATATATTGGATTTATCATGAATTGTATACTTTCAATATATACAATAAGGTCAATATATATAATAAGGTCAGGGAGTACATCAAATCAATTCAGATGAACAGATGATAGTATGGAATGCAGTTTGACCACATCCGTTAACAGGTGGGTTGAACCAAGTGTTAATTTGTATTTCATGCACTGGTCAATTCCAGGTGGTTTCCATGCAATGATTTCATAATAACTTGTATGTTTTGTACATTCAAATCTAATACACGTATTACAAATGAGATTTTTATACAAATTCTTGTATATATTTGAATTTAGATTATATTAACAGAATTAAATTGATTTTCTATTCATTTTAAAATATATTTAATCATTAGATTCATTTAATTTACAATATAAAAGAAAAATAGAAAACAAGGATATATTAATGTTTAGTTTTTGGCAAATGTACTGTCAGTTAAAACATAAACATATATAATAACATGATAATAACATTATAATAACATGATGTCATTATATTATATCTATACTTATTGTTTTTTTATTTTTGCATATAAAAGTGGAGACTTGGTTACATTCACAATTTTTATTAATACTGTTAATCTTACCATTAAAAACTGAAATTCAATCTCGCCTAAAAGATTTAGAATGAAAAAATCACAAATAATTCTAAAAGATTTAGAATGAAAAAATCACAAATAATTAATATTACGTAGTAAATATTCAATATGATACTCATATAACAACAACATAAATACGTAAACACAAATTTAAACATGAAAAAAAAGTAAAAATTTAATTAATTGGCAAATGAGATTGAAGAATTCTATGCAAACAGTGATAACGAGACACGATCTAAAACATAGGAGGTAGACAGACAGGCGCGAATACATCAATATATATTTATATACAGACTGTTAAGATGACAGATCAACATTAAAAGACACCTAGTTCCGTCAATCTTTAGTTAGACACAAATACACGTAGTTAATATAAGACACTTTAGTTAGACACAAATACATGTAGTTAATATAAGACACTCGTAAATAGTACCCAATATAATTAATTAAAAAAATAAAATTAAAATGTATTAATAATGTTTAAAAATCCTTATAAATTTTAATAAAAATATTTCATATTTTCAACAGTATAATTGATATGTTTTTTTATGTTTAAAATTAGTTATAAATTTAAATAAAACTAATTAATGTTTTTTAAATATAATTGATTTCTATTGATTAAAATTAACAAAAATAAAAATTAATTTTAATTTTTATATAAGAATATATTATACAACTTTTTTTGATCTCCCCAACTTTTTACGTTTGACACACTTTTTCATTTTATCTACGTTTTACATACTCTTTAATGTTATATAGTTTTCGAAGTACATAATAAACTTTTACTTAACAAAAACATTTGCATTTTAATATTTTAAAAATTAAAAATAATAAAATTTTTATAATTTTAAGATTATTTCAATAAAAATTAAATCAATTAACTTTACTATTAAATATAAAATAAATATTATATAATATTAATTATATTAATTTAATAAATAAACTTAATATATAAATGTCAACTTCAAAAATGAAATCTGATTATTTAAAATTGAACAAAAATGAAGTTTTATTGAAGTACAAAAAAATGTTATAAATAAATAAATTTATAAAACCAAACAAAACATCTAAAATTAAAAATATCAGTTATTAGGTTGATAAACCTTGAAAAATGTATCCATAGAAAAAAATACTTCTTAATTTATTGATATAGGTTTTCTTAATAATCAATCTAAAGTAAATTCGTTAATGAAGATGGTAGAAATTTGATAAATAGTAGTTATAAATTGAAAAATTATGAGACAAAAACACATTGTTAACATGAGAAATATTAGTTATAAATTGAGAAATCATGAAATAAGTAGTAAACACGTTGCTAACATGAGTTTTTAGAGTAGTATAATGTATGTACACTATATTTTCTTCTTCAACTATGAGATAGAAAATTCTATATCAATTTTTGATATTTTTGTAGAACAATTGAAATGTCTTAATTCATTTGTAACAAAATATAAAAAAAATAGATTTGGAAATGTCATGATTTTTGTCAAATAATTTTTGAATAATTATTAAATAAACTATTAATAATTTATTTATTAACTTTTGAAAAAATCCTTCTTAACAGTTTCTCTTTATATTTCATAATATGTTGGGTCGGTCCTCTTCTTTTCATGGTTCATGGTTCGTGGTCTAGAGGTTACGCTAAGAAATGAGTTTATAGTTTATAAGAGATAAATTTTGTTTGGCACTAGTTAGTTATGAGAGTTTATAACACTTGTTTGATAAGTTAATTCTATAAGTTTACAATATATATGGTATAGTTTTTTTTTTTTTTTTTTTTTTTTTTTTTTT
>JBBPBS010000451.1:388574-401315 GCA_037974835.1 Cicer judaicum
AATCTTTTTTCAGCCTGTATAATTTATTTCTTATAATTTAAATAAATAATTTTGTTATAAAAATTTATATAAATTAAAATAGTTTTAATCAATAATAATTTAAAGTAAATAATTTATTTATTTAATCAAAATAAATAAACTAACTAATTAAAATTAAATATATCAGATTAATAAACAATTTATTTATTTTAAATTATTAATAAATAATAAATAATTTAAATCTTAACATATTTAATATTTTAAAGTAAATAATTTCTTTATTTTATTTAAAATAAATAAAATAGATAAATAAATAAATAATATATAAGATCAATAAATTTTACATTATTCAAAAAACAAAATTACCAATTTTAAAAAATTTAAAATGTCCATTTATATCATTTTACATTTTTAAGTTCATTGAACCATTAATGGTATCAATCACCTTAATTAACTTAACCACTATCAACTAATTATACAAGCTTAACTTAATTAACTTAACAACTATCAACTAATTATACGAGCTATAATAGGTGTTGAGTTGAAACAAGCTGAATTTTAAAAATTAGACCAATTATCGAACTCATGAAAGCTTCAAACCACAATGTAATTGATTCAATGGATTGAACCATGGTTGAATCGGTAAAACTAGATAATAGATAAATTAATAAAAACAGTGTTAAACTCTATAAATAGGTAAAACAAATTATAATTTATAATCTAAAAATTCAATAAAATTTACAAATAAAAATATAAAAAAATTCAATAAAAAATAAAGTAAAAAATGCTTTGATGAAACATATAAAAAAAAAACAAATAACAATTTCAAAATAATTGAATATTTATTCTCAAACAAAATCTTCTACAATTTTATATCAAGAAAATAATTTCTTCTTCTTTACTTTGCTTTTTTACAAAAAAAATGTTCAACCATAACCACTTAGAATGAGGAAGGGTTACTAAATTACTTTTGTTGTTGTTGTATTTTTATAGAAATTTTTCTAGAAAAAGAGAGAGAGAAATATTCAACCACAAATCTAAAAAAAAAAGTCAAATTTCTTGAACTCGAATATTTTAAAAAACAACCTTTAGTCTGATTCAATTCTCGATTCGTACTAGTTATGGTCAATTTTTTTTTCCTGTAGTTTTGGCTGCCCAACGGTTTTCAGTATTGAACCAACTCGAACTAGACATTGATTCTAGGTTAAACTGGAATGTCAATTCATCATTTGTGTTTGACAAGACTTTTAAATATTGATTTACAATGAATCGTTTATTACAATTCTCCACCTTAGTATTTAGGGTTGGACAAACGGCCGGGTTTAGACGGATTCGAGTCTAATTATCCAATCCAGTCAAACCACGGTTGGTAATCTCAGGCCTAATTTCGATCGATTTTTAAATCGATTTTGTCAATATTCGAGTTACGATTTGGTCGGTTGTGCAGGTCGGGTGAACCAGTTTCAATTTATATGGACTTTGAAAACTTTGTGGTCCAATTAACAACAATTTTATCTATAAAGATTTCTCATAAAACAGTAGTTTACATTTTTATTTGTATGGACCATAACACAATTTAACTAAAGGCCAATTTTTTAAAACAATAGTTTACATCAAACATCATTCAAAATAAAAATTGACCTATAAACATAAATGATCAACAAAATATATTAACAGGACCATCAATTAAGAACATATATAAGGACCTTAATCTTTGGTAACAAACCTAAATAATGTATAACAAATTCATCTTGTTTAGGATTTCATCCAAATCAAAAGCTCGCCAACATCGTCTAGAATGAGTCAAACTTTATAATTGTAGTCATATGGAAAAGTAAATTATATACTACAGTCATCCAGAAGCATTTAAATAATTATATATTCCAATTCAAATCTATTAATAAACATAGTAAATTAATATTTTGGAACTTGATGAGCAGTATGCATATGGTTGATACTACTAACAGCTGTATGTATAACAAAAATAGAATTAATTTCATAAGAATATCAAGAATATAACCTAATGATAACATAAAGTAGAATACATCAATATAAATATATAAAGTTTAAACTATAACCTTGAAATTTGACTCCCCAAATGTGAGATAACCATTTCGAGGTTGAAAATGAACCACTGCGAAGATTGGAAATGAACCAATTAATTCGACTGCCAAAGTTTGTAAGTTACTGCTTTGATTTTTTTTTATAGTAAAATTTTCAATTACAAACTTAACTAAAATTTAATGATACATATAAAAAATATCAAGGCAGTAACTTACCCTTTCACATGTGGAAACATGAGTAAATTTGTGTGGTTCCCAATAGTGATGTTCATTTAAAAGCTGATGACAATCAAACACAAAATTAGTATCCAATAATTTAGTAATTTCAGTAAATTATCATCAGTTCATAGCCAATTAAGTTCTCCTTATATCAGTTTAAATACTAAATACAACATAACCAATTGATAACAATCAAGTTCTCATTCTATCTTTAAATACAATATAACTAGTTCATAACCAATTAAGTTCTCATTCTATTAATTTATATACAACATAATCAGTTCATATTATAATCTAAATTACTAATTATAGCTGAACAATAATACTAATTACAAATTTAACAATAATATAAAATTCAATAAGTTAAAAATAATATCAAATTCATACTAAGTATTAAGTTAACGATAAAAGTTTCAATTACAAACTTAACTAAAATTCAATGATACATAAAGCAAAATATCAATGAAATAACTTACCCTTTCACATGTGGAAACATGTGTAAATTTGTGTGGTTCCCAATAGTGATGTTCATTTAAAAGCTGGTGACAGTGAAACACAAAATTAGTACCCAATAATTCCGAAATTTCAGTAAATATAGCTCAATAAGTCGAACATACAGAAATCTACCAATTATCAAACATGAACCACACATACAGAAATTGTTGGCAGCAAGCAACCAGCCCAACAAACGTCAACAAATCATGTTCAAATAGGAACCAACAAGCTTGAAGTCTAAAAATAAGAACCCTAATCTTAAAACTTTTGAAAATTGGAAGTCAAAGAGAATTGAAAATTGAAACTTTTGAAAATTGAAAATTGGAACCAAAGAGAATTCAAAGTCAAACATCTTTTTTGATAAAACTTTGTTGTTAGCTTTGGTCAAACATTAATGAACATGGTTGACAAAAGATCCATCTTAACATATGTATTTAACATTAGATCATAATTCAATTGTTAGAACCAAAATGCAATTTATTTAATTAAATGATAATACTCAGGAAACAATTTTTTTTCAACCATGTTCTAAGATTTTCTACACAATAATCTTTAAACTTATCTTCCACAACAAAATTATGAAATTCAATAATATACTCTGGAAACGGTGACACATGAATGGTTCATCAATATCTTCACGGAAAAACTTGAAATGCCTTGACAACGACTCAAACTTAGCGGCATATTCACCCACAGTCATGTTCCCCTGATGAAGTTTTAGAAAATTATCACCCAGTTTAGTCATGGTACTCATCGGTAAGTATTTGTCTAAAAACTTCCTTTTGAATGATTCCCAGTTCACCTCCTCGTGAGCTGATCCCATCAACAAGCTTGTACTCCTCCACCTATACTCAACATCCCCTAATAGCATATAAGTGGCATAGTTGACCTTCACTCCCGCCTGACAATTAATCATTTCGAAGATCTTTTCCACTTCTTGGATCCACTGATTCGCTTTCTCTTAATTCTCATCACCCTTAAACTTGGGAGGATTGTAATGACGAAAATCTTCCAATCCTCTTGACTCAGCAGCACGAATTTCTCTTCCCCTCTTTTCTAGACCCTGCAGAGTCTTGGCAGCAGTCTGTGCAGCAACAGAAGTAACCATGTTATTCATAGCTTCTACCATTTGATCATTCATATTTACGTTGGCTCTTGGAGCGTCATTCCTTCTTGGCGGCATGGTTTTCCTATAATACCATCATCAAGGAGAGTCTTAACACCACTTCAAATAATTCCAAAACTAACTTCCGACTACATCAACACATAATAACTATACCTAACCCGACAACTCAGACAACTTAGCCCGACAACTCAGATAACTTAACCCGACGCATGATTAGTTAACTACTGCTTACCAACAGGTTGACCTACAATCTATAACCAAAGCTCTGATAACACAATATAACACCCCCGATTTTTAACAGTGCGAGTGTATTTTTTTAAAAAAAAATCAGCTAATGAAATACAAAAGCGTAACACAAACGACAATTGTCATAATTAATTATATCATAATTATAACAAACTAAAATAGTTTTGAGGCAATAAACCAAAATATAAAATACACCGAGGCTATGAGACCTATCAGTCATAGCTCATACCCCTGGAGTATTCTCGGTAGATACCTGTACAAAAGCACTGCCCCAAGAATTTTAACTTCCCCACGTCGAATCAAAAAAATGGTACAAGGACCCATCAGAATAAAAGTCAGGTTGAAAATATTAGTATAGGTTCAGTCTTCCAACATACAATAAATACATCCATAAAAGAAAGACCTCTAGTCCCTATACAACCGTCTAATCTGATCATACTACAAAACAATACGACTTGGGTGATCTCCACGCCCCCTGCAAGATCCTCCTGACACAGCTCCAGTCAGGTGTGTCCAACTACCTCCACATCTACAGGATACTAACTGGTGGGAAGATCATGGTTCTCATCTAAGGGCAAAGCCCAGATTTCCACAATAATTGTAAAGGGTCACCAACCGAAATTAACAAAATACCACATAACATTTAAATTTCAAATGCACAAAATAACCTTTCAACTTAGCATACTCTTTGAAAGGGTTTTCATATGCCCAAAAAAATGCATAAACAATGTTGAAAAATGAAGTTCCAACAAACTGCACTGTCGTAGCCAAATACAACTGAGAAAAATGCAGGTTTTCAGTTCTAAAATGGCTCTGAATCAATCAACACTTTAAACATTAATATCATAAATTATGAACTCATAATTAACACCAAATTAATCTCCACAATTTCACACCTCAATTACACATCGAATATTCATAACATCTATTATGAACACATAAGTACATCAAAACTTAATCAACTAAACTTCACACCTCTAAGCAATTACGACAAATCACAAAACAACCGAATACATATATACAATCATCATAGTATAACAAACATGACTTGCGTGCCAAGCACCTTAAGATAATGCGTATATGCCAAAATGCATGAACTCAAAATTCGAAACCAAAACCCTCCTTGAAGGGCGTAAATCATAATTGTACAGCCTCTCACAGACCAGTACTAATTAAAGAGGTGCCACCTATCACGGGTCAACATGATTTACTAAAAAGCGTAAATCGTAAATGTACCGCCTATCATAGACCAATATTGTTTACCGAGATGCCACCTATCACAGGTCAGCATGATTTACTAAAAAGTGTAAATCGTAAACGTACCGCCTATCACAGACCAATATTGTTTACCGAGATGCCACCTATCACGGGTCAGCACGATTTACTAAAAAGCGTAAATGGTAAACGTACTGCCTATCATGGACCAGTACTGTTTATCGAGGTGCCACCTATCACGGGTCAACACAATTTACTAAAAAGCGTAAATCGTAAACGTACCGCCTATTACTAACCAGTACTGTTTACCGAGGTGCCACCTATCACGGGTCAACACGATTTACTAAAAATGTGTAGTCTATCACAGACCTACATGACGGGAAAATCCCCGCAAGGATAAGATGAACCAACAGATCACATGACATCATCTCGTGGCCCATCACGGTCACCACTATCACCATGGCCCTATCTCGATTACCATGTACTATGAAATGCATGAGCATACTCTGACTCTTTTCACGATAATCATTAAGTAAATGCAGCTATTAAAAGATTCCCCATTTTTAATACTCATTTAACACTAATGATTTTTCAAACACAACACAGAGCATACTCAAGCATATTTATTCACACCAATTTAAATTTCCACAACCACCCATAAATCACATCTCCAAATTTCATCCACGCCTAAATCGAATTAAATTTATTTTCCACCAAGTCACACATAAATTTCTTCTAAAAAATTCATAATATTAATTATGAACATATCAATTTCACCTAACATGAATCACCAAAATTTCCAAACATTAATCACCATATTCAATCTCCAAAATTTTCAACCATAAATCACCACAACAACATTAATATATCAGAGTTCTCCTCACCACTCACTCAGTGCCAACGGTCTCGATTCCTTTTCGAGACCCAAGGAGCTAACTACATAAACATGAATATTTATAACAATTTGTCTACAATAAAATTAATTCAAACACAACAAAATTCCCAAAATTAAATCGTTCTTAGACGCCAAAATTTTAAAACCAAATAATCTATATTATTTACTAAAAACTAATAAAACAAATACTCTCCAAATTTCACATTCACATACTCGACTATTAAAGCACCGAAATATTTGAGTTAATAAAATACTATAAACTTTTTTTTTTAAACTCAATCAAAGAGTAATTAAAAGAGTAATATTTTAAACTCTATTAATTTTTAATTTCAATCAATCTTTTTACTCAAACTCTTTAACTTAGCTAAAATTTGAAATTTTTCACAACTTTAGCAACTCTAAATTTTTCGTAAAATTTCAACTTTAGTTCAAACTCATATATTTGAAAATAACTCATTACGTAACTCAAACACATCAAATTTAATCACTGCACATAAATCTCATCAGAAAAAAAAATCATTATATTAATTATGAACATACAATCCATACCCAACATTAATCACTACACAACACACATCAAAACAAACTAAATTTAATTTCAACAAATTCACACATAAATTAATTAAATTCATTTTTCACAAAATCACACATCAAATACACCAAATTTCTTTTCCACAAAATCACAAATAATGTCCTAAATGCAAACTAAAAGTTTGGAAGAAGTGCTTACCTTAACGATAGCTCTAACACGCGATTACGGTACCGTAATTAATTTTGGTAAAATTTAAGTTCGTGATGTCGCGTCGAAAACTAGCTCACTAGCTCACTAGCACCGCAACGTGGCAATGAACAACTGTCTCTTCTGTCACTTCTCGAAACGTAGCTTAGATCTAGAAGAAAAGTGAAGTTTTTTGTGTTTGTGGGTTTTGAAAACAAACAAAATTTAGAAACAGAGAAGGAGAAAGAAGAAGATCTCGCGGCTTTTCTGTTTCTCTCTCGGTTTCCTTGCTTTCTACTATATATATATACATACATTACTTTATATATATATATATATATATATATATAAATATGTATACTTAAACTAATACTATATATATATATATATATATATATATATTATTAAAACCAAACTACGAAAATTTAAAAATATCTAGATATTTTATGAAATTACCATTTCACACATCACTTTCCAAACCACTTTATTAAAAATATCAACTCTCGTCGCAACTCAGTTGACAGATACAATTTTCAGCAACTCGAGGTATTTCTAACAAAATTGTCTCATATTAAATTCTTCGTAACGTAAATAAATAAAACTATTGCTCGACGAATAATTTAATCGGGGATCCAAAAATATTTTTGGCATTAAATTCACAAAATACAATAATTTGGCTAAAAGCCTTAGAGTTCAACACTAAAATACCCTAAAATTGCATAATTTACGATTTAAAAACTACGGGTCTTACAGAACCCTAGTTAACAAAAACAGAAAGAAATCATAAAAGACCTAAAAGATAAAACTTCCAGAAATCTTAAAAGAACCATTATATAATAAACTTTCAGAATCAAACCAAAACAAAAACAAAAGTTTAACAGATTCAAAATGTCACAAATCATAAAACTGAAAACAAATTGAAAAACCCTACACGCATTATACGATCAATCCTAACCTTTTTGTTCTTGCTCACAATGATGATGACCTTCCAACACAGAAAAAACGGCACGCTCAGTAGATTCAATATCTTAACGTAGATGAGAAAATGAAGTTATTTATTCAAACCCAGATCGTAAGAGAAATGAAAAATCTAACAAAAAACTTAGTGTGCTTTGAATAAGTGAAAATACGTGTTAAAAACTCTAACTAAGATCGTTAAGAACAAAAACAAGGAACTCAAATCATGTAGCAGTACTTATGTGCGTTTGTGAAGGATCTTGTTGCATGTATCCTCTCCATTTACAGTTGAAGAGATGTAAAAGGAAAATAGAAGGAAGGTATTAACGTCGACGGAACCAGTGGTGGTGGTTTCGAACAAAATCGTTGAAGTTTATGGAGGTGTGAGTGTATGAGTTGAGAGTGAGACCGATGAGATAAGAATTTTAGGGTTTCAGATTTTTAGTGAGAGCGGTGGAAGTGGGTTTATTTTGGATTTGGGCTTTTTTTTTTCTTTCTAGATTGGGGAAAGCCTTTCAGAATTTTGGACAACAGTCCTAGTATTTTAAAATATAATATTATTAATTTGAAACGGGCGGGTCTGGGTATCCGTGGTTCAAAAATACTTAACCGAACCTGCCCATTATAAACCCACATGGACCTATTTACGTTTACCCGCAGACCCGCTCTCCACCTGTTACAGAAATTGGGTCGTGGACGGTTCGGTTTGTTTCAAGCTGCGTGTTTTTGTCGAACCATATTACTATCTGCCATAAAATCAGTTGTACAAAATTTTCATTAAAAAATAAAACGAACATGAACTTGCTTCAAAATAAATTATAAGCAAAAATAATTAAATGACACATATTAAAATATATTGTTGATCACATTATTCTATTTAATCTTAATAAAAAACTAAATATATTGCTTAAATTACTCTCAATGACTAAAAAATTATTAAAAATATAAAAAAGTTGAATTAATTAAATAAGTGATAAATTATTTTTTGTGCCTTATATTTCATTCTAAGAAATATGAACTAATTTTTATGATATTTTATTTCGTGTGTTAACAATATAAAAAAGTTGTATTAAATGAGGGGTAGTTTAAAGGTATATATTTTCATTAAATAGGTGATAAATTATATTGTGTTCCTGATATTTCAATCTTAGAAATATGAACTAATTTTTATGATATTTTATTTCAGGTGCTAACAATATGAATCAATAGAAAAAATGGAAGAAAAAAAAGAGAAAGAACAAAAGGGGTTGAGATTACATTCTAATAACAAGATTACCTAATACAATGCAATAGTAAGATATAAATACTAAAACTAAACTACCCTTGATGGAATACATAAGTCCAATAATATATAAGTCAAATAACATATTACTTAACATCTCTCATCGAATTTAGGATGCATTAAAAAAATATTTCAAAAATTTGAAGTCCCTTGTCTACAACATGTCCTAATCAGCCTCCTGCAATATCAACCTATAAAATTAGAAGGATTCAAATCTTTTGTAGAGGAGGCAAATATGACTTGTGGCTGAGTGGTAAGAAACTTTGGGAGCTTCTATGCAAGATCAAATATTTGTGACCAAAACCAATGGTAGAAGGAGAAGTAGCAACAACATTGAACAATGAAGCCATACCATTCTTTATATTTGATTTCAACAATTTTGGATGTTGTGCATTCCGATTACATTACTCCTTGCAAAATGTACATTCATCTCTACTAAGATCAATCCTCTCTTCAGGTTTTCCTTTGTGAATAGTAAAAATAAATGGAGGAGGTGAGAAAATTCTTGTTTCTAAAATTTGGATAAGATTGAGATTCTAGTCTAAATTCTTCTACTAACAATTCATTAATTAACTACTAAATCAACCTTAAGAAGAAAGTATTGTGACACCCTAAACTCCATTTTAAGATATATAACAATTTATATTACTTTAGAGTAAAATATGCATTGATTTCAAATAGTGAATCCATTTTTTTCTTTATATATAAGATTAAGAATGTCACATTCTTGGCTTTAAAAAAAACATTTGCATAGAAATTTTCTTTTAAAAATCTATTTAAATCAACTCTTAATCAAAGTTTATCATTTAAACATTTCTGAACATCAAATCATTAAAAAACTTAGAGTTTATTAACTTTCATCTTTAAAATTAACAAATTATAAAATGAAATTCATAGCCAATAATTTTACAAAATATAATTTTAGTTCATGATATGACTTTCTCACAAAGTATCACATATCAAAACATGAATCACCAATTAACAACTTAAAATATCTACATTTATGCAAACATACACAAACATGTTGATAGTATATTTTACGTAATAAGGACACACCAATAATTATAATAGAAGCATATCATAACACATCATGGTATATCCAAGCACTTAAGGAAATGATATAGTATTTTAATTTCATAATCATTCAAGGAAAATCAATATTTCATTGCAACATAAATCATCTAAGATAAATTATTATTACCTTCAATAGACATTAATCACAATAGAACAATCGCAAGACAATGCAATACGACGCATGAGTTTAGACACATATACACGATGGTCGAGTTAATAATATTTTGCGTGGTAGCTCCTGATATTTGGAGGTCTACATCCAAGTCAGCTAGGAATTCCCCATCAAAATACACCCAAGGTCTAACATTATTGCTGTAAGGCCCAACAACAATCATCCACTATTAGACTCATTCAGTTGTACATTCCCAACATTATTAAGCTTGTTAGGTCTTAGCTATATGATGAGAAAATAATCTTCATATCAAATACAACTAACATCTTGTTCTTCCTATTGTTTTCTTAGGTTACTCACTTAATTAAGAGCAACATCTTGAACACAAGTTGTAATCACCGCTAAATCATCAGCTATAAGGTGATATCAATATACTCATGATATCAAAATCTTTAATATAATGAATTATTTATATTTTTTCGTTAACTTCAAAAAAATAAAAATTGGATGTATGAAGTCACTTTTTCAAAAGACGACTTCTTTAATTAAATTTTTTTTTTATAAGAAATTCGTCATTATAAATTTGAGTTTTATTAAGAAAGTCATCATTGCAAATGACAATTTCTAATAAAGTCAAAAAAATAGGTAATTTAATATACAATTTTTTAAAGAAAATATATTGACTATTTTTAAAAAAAATTAGATTATTAAAAAAAAATCCACATGACTTTTTTCTTATAATTTTTCTCTACACATTTCCTACTAGGGTGAGAGAAGTGAGACACCCCCACAAAGTTGACTAATATATAATATGAGAAATGGTCCCCTTATGACAAACCATATCACAATCTAAAGTGGGATTAATAACAACAAGCTACAACAATTTTCTTGGTGGCATAAAGAGGAATTCACTTTACAATGCTAGAATTAATATCCTAAATCGCAAAACAAAAATTGTTGTTTCTTTCTTGCTATTCTATATTTTTTTTTTCCTTTGTAACAATTTGCTACGTTCCTAAGAAGAAGAAAAAGAAAAATCATATTATTTGTTTTGTTTCTTTCTGACTATTCTAATTTTTTTTCTTTGTAGTACAAGGACGATCGTAAGTATAGTTTCTATACATGCACATGATACGTACTCTTACACGTACCCAGCTAATATGAAAATTTGTAGCTGGCTAACGTACATCATATTTGTAACAAAAAGAAAAATTAATAATTGGAATTGGCTTCTTGATCTCGATAGCATATATTAGTATATGTCATTGAGCATGAAGCTGATGATTAGGTTGTTTACATTGATCATATTCTGCTGAATCATTTTTGGGTGGTTCTACTTGTGAGGCAGTAATTGGCATGTTGATTTGTCCATGTGGCATCATATCTTGGATGTGATGATCAGTTCCCACCATGTCATGTTGAATGTGATGATGATGATGAGGAGGAGGATATAATGTGTATCCTTGAGGCCATGCTTGAAGGTTTCCATCGTTTGGATTTGTCACGTGGCAGTCTCCTATACCTCGTGGATCAACATTTGAACTCGTCCCTTGTGAAAATGAACCATACACAGTAGATGACAAATCCCTAAATATATTATCATCAATTAGCAAAGATTAAGCATTTATGCATTAAATAAAATAGATTTATTATTATTATTATTATTATTATTATTATTATTATCATTATTATTATTATTATTATTATTATTATTATTTTGTTTTCTAAGTACTAATCAAATAATATTATAAACAATATTCTAAAGCATTAGTTCCACTTTTTATTTATGATAATAATAAATAAATCAATAATTAATAAAAATAATTTTATAAATTGTGTATTATCAATAATTAATAAAATACTTTTCCAAAATATAATTTTTGGAGTATGGAGTATAATTTTGGATATATAACAAACCCCTGGCTTAGACTACTTTACACCAATATGCAAAACATTGTCCAATTGAGACTCTGCTAAATGTTCCAACAATTTCAAATAAATTTTACTATTCTATAAATAAGAAAAATCATTAATAAAAATTAACTGAATTAAGAAATTGAAACCTGAGAGGATCCATAGGAGCGGATGCATCAAAAATATGGGGATGATTTTGACTTCCATCCTGCAGCCAACCTACATTCTCGAAAGAGGTCGGCATCCCCTGCCATAGTTTTTGCAATTTAATTAATTACAAATAATAAATCTTTATTTGAAATCTACTGATATTAATTTATGGCTTCAATATATACACTATTTTTTTTATTAGTTCTGATAAAATTTTATTTGATTTTTGTCTTTGTAAATATTTTGGTTATATTTTTACTTTTTGTTTTGGTCCTCACAATTTCCCTTTTTTTTTT
>JBBPBS010000451.1:407284-425497 GCA_037974835.1 Cicer judaicum
TGAATTAGGTGTTAGTAAATTTTCGTGTTTTCAGTGATATGGTAGTTGAATTTTCTGAGTTTAATAAGTTGTCTACTAATAATAAAGTGCAGTCACTACGCCAAAAATGACATTTAACAGCGCGCATTTTATAGCGTTTCCTAAACACAAGCGCTTTTGTAAATCTATTTAAAAAAACACGGAGCCTTTTACAGCGCTTTTTATGACAAGCGCTGTTGTAGGTCATATAACGTTTGCACATAACGTTATAAGGATTTTACAGCGCTTGTAACAAAAGCGTTGTAAAATGAAGCGCTTTCGTGTATTATGTTACAGTGCTTTTTTCACAAGCGCTGTAAAATGCATGCGCCTTCATTTATTTTAACTACCTATTACAGCGCTTGTTTCACAAGCGCTGTAAAATACATGCGCTTCATTGAATTTTCCTACCTAATACAACGCTTTTTTCACAAGCGCTGTAAAATGCATCTTTCAAATAATTATATACGTTGGAAACTCTCATATACATACTGTGTCATGAATTATTCTAAACCCTAATATTATTCTAAACACAGTACGTGGGCGGCCATCTACGTTGTCTCAGGTATTTTTTAATTTGTTTTTGTCAATATTCTCTACCCTAGTTTTTTAATTCTACACATATATACACATGATCCGTTTATGTAAATTTGAAATTGTCAAAAATTGTCAAAAACTCATACCACATGATCTGTCCTGTTTTTGTCAATATTCTCTACCCTAGTTTTTTAATTCTACACATATATACACATGATCCATTTATGTAAATTTGAAATTTTCAAAAATTGTCAAAAACTCATACCACATGATCTGTTCTATTTTGAAATTGTTAATTGATATTAATTTGTTTCTTTTTGAAACTTGTTGAATTGTTTTGACAGCTTATTAGTTTTGTAACTGCATTTATATAGGTGGTATAATATGGATAGGAAATGGATGTCAGCCAATCGATTGTCAAAAGAGTATGAAATTGGAGTGAAGGAGTTTGTTGAGTTTGCAGTGAAGAATGCAAAAGATCCAAATAGAGTAGTTTGTCCTTGTTTAAAATGTTGTTTTGGAAAATGTGTTAGAGAAGATGAATTAGAAGGACATCTAGTATGTAATGGAATTGATCAAAGCTACACATGTTGGATAAGACATGGTTAGAAAAAAAAAGGAAACATTAATTTTGAGAATAGTTCGACACATGCTTCAACTGACTTCGATACAGATACATATGAGCCGGACCGAGTTGATGAGATCGCAAAAGCAGTTGAAGAAGATCTTCGAGATTGTCCTAAAATGTTTGAAAGTTTGTTGAGTGATGCAGAGAAAGAATTATATAATGGTTGTACTAAATTCACAAGACTGTCGGTGATATTAAAGTTGTACAACTTAAAAGCGAGTAATGGATGGTCAGATAAAAGCTTTACAGAATCCAACCCACCCATACAAAAAATCACGTATGGGATATGCACGTCTCGAGCAAAAACTTGTAAGTAATTAAACATCACTTTTATATGATGAGGAAATTTGTATTATAAACTATATTGTGTAACTAATTTGTATTATTTTGTTTATGATATTAACGAATAGCGACAAGACACCCAATCCGATCAACCATTGGGTCGTCATATATTGTGGAAGGAAGCTCGGGTAAATAAAGATGGGGTGGTTGATAACGAAAATTTCAAAAAAATAGTAGAACTTTGTGTAAGTACATAATCACTTGAATACTTTTTAATATTGTATTTTAAAAATGCTATTGAACTTATCTTTTTAATGTTACATGTATTTTAGGAGACTATCGAACAAAGTTCTGCAAATGAAGAGGGCAACAAGGCTAGTTGCAGGGACATTCTGGGAAAAGTTTTTAATGTCCCTGAGTATTCCGCCCGAGTTAGGGGGAAAGGATTTGGCGTAACTCCCAAAGGCTTTTTTCCTCAAGAGAAGCGCCAAAAACCTTCCAACGAGGAAGTATTAGAGAAGCTCAGAATCCTATCTGAGCAAGTTGCACTCTTGGTGAATACGAATAAAGACAAGTAACTTCCGGAACAGCTCCAACGTGAAATACAAATGGAGAGTGAAACCGCTAGTTGCAATGTCGGTTTGAAGAGTATTCCCAAGGTAATTAATTACTTACTTTAATTACTTATGCATTAAACAATATTATATATTAACTGTACTTATGTTTTAACTATTGATTTAGGGTGTCAATTCATGCTTCCTATACTTGTCCTCACCTACTCATCGGAAGGTGGGAAAAGGAAAATTGTACAATACTTTGGGAGAAGTATTACCCAATACTGCAATTCCTGCGGGCCATGTCAAGGTATCGCCTACTGTTGCCTTTGAACCAGTTGCACCGTTGCCGATACCGGACAACGACGGAGATATGCAGACATTGGGCGAAGCTATTGGTAGTTACGTGGCATGGCCCGCAAGCCTTGTTGCCCTCGATACAATGCCTCCCAGAAACGAGGAAGTCACATCTCCCGAAAAAGTTTGTCACATTTATTGCATAAGGTTTTGTCAATTTTTTCAGATTTAATAAACTAACATTTAACCTCATTTTTGTAGATCCAAACAAATAAACCACCCGCACATCCAAAAAAAGGCAGCAAACCTCAAAAATTGGAGGTTACTAAAGCTGCCAAACCACAAAGACTACCGGGTAATAAAGCAGCTGCTACCAAACTTGCTCCTAAATCGGTCGCCGCTGCTGCTCCTAAATTGAGTCAGCCATGCCTTGGTAAATACGGGGCGTGTCTTGACATCTAAGTAAAAAAGAACATGGGCAGCAGCGACGATTCGCGCATCATACCCATGAATAAACATATAGTCGGAGATGAGTATGATGAATTTATCGAAAAGGAGCACATATATGAACTTCTCGAACATAAGGAGCTCAGTGCTACTGTAATGAGCTTGTACATAAGGTAAAAAATACTTTTAATTTAATTGCATTTATTGGTAATTAATTAAATGTATTGGTAATTAATCTAGTTTAAAATTTTCATTGAAGATTTTTGTACGAGAAGGTCGTGTGCACGATGAAATTGTCAAGTAAATACTCATTCTTGTCTCCGCACAAGATATCGATGTGGAAACTCGATCCAGACAATGTAAGGAAATATATTGTAGATATGTTATTAGCAAATAAAGAAAAGGATAAATTGTTCTTGGCACCATATAATTCAGGGTACGAAATTTTATTTTTCTTAATTGATGACCATTTAATTTGTTAGTTGTGTATAAACAATTTAATTTATTAGTTGCTTGACCAATTTTTTGTTGTTGTAGGGCACATTGGGTGCTATTTGCAATCAATGGGGTCTCTGAAGTTATATACTATTTGGATCCCGTGCATGGCGATTACAACAATCACTCCGAAGTAAAGACTATGCTCGACACGTAAGTAATATTCATTTATTTCTTACATATATATATAATGTGTTTGTTCATGCTATAATAATCACATTTATTCATTCGATAGTGCCTTAAAAGTTTATCGAGCTCAAAGAGGTGCTATAGTGTCGAAGCAAAAGTCTAATAACATTACATGGATCCCAATAAAGTGCCCTCGTCAAACAAACAACATCGACTGTGGGTACTACGTATTGAGATTCATGAAGGAGATTGTTGTCAAGAATAAAACTATTATCCCAAAAACGGTACGGTATTTTCATTAAATGTTTCCATATATAAATTATCTATATATTTGATACTAACTTAATATAATATGTTCAATTTTTATATTGCAGTGGTTTGACAATTCCAGTCCATCATATTCTGAGCAAGATCTGATGGAATTAAAGGAAGAATGGTGTCAATATGTGCTTGAAATGAAAATTATTTGATTTTCTGGGAAATAGCATGCTGCTGGGCAAGGGATCTGAATGTTATATGGTAGCTAGTGCATATTATGTATATTTTTTTAGATATTATATGTATATGATCATAGGACAATATATAAACATGCATATGAATATGTTGTAAATTAGGTTCAATGTATATGTAGTTACTTATGTTGTAAAATACTGTGTTACATGGTAATATATACAGGTTACATATTGTGTGAACTGCTTGTGAATTGCTTATAGTAAATTACTGATTCTGGTTACAGGGTAATATATGTTGTCAATTAGGTTGTGTTCTGTTGTCTGATTCAAAATTATTTTGGATAAAAGGATAAAAGACAGCGCTTTATAAAAAAAAATGCCATAAAAAGCTAAAAAGCGCTTTTCAAATATATATAGGGCATAAAAAAAAATACACCTTTTACAGCGCTTTTTTTCAAAAGTGTTGTAAAATGTGCATTGGGTGTACCTTTTTACAGCGCTTTTTACAAAACAGCGCTGTAAAAGGTACACCAAAATATGAATTATGGGTGTACCTATTACGGCGCTTTTTTGTAAAAAGCGCTGTAAAAGGTACACCAAAAGTTTTCATTATGGGTGTGCCTATTACAACGCTTTTTAGAAAAAGCGCTGTAAAAAGGTACACCAAAAATATGAATTATGGGTATGCCTATTACAGCGCTTTTTACAAAAAAGCGCTGTAAAAGGTACACCAAAACTTTTCATTATGGGTATGCCTATTACAACGCTTTTTACAAAGAAACGCTGTAGTAGGTGCATAACAAGCGCGTGTTATATTTACATGATTTATAGCGCTTTTTAACAAGCGTTGTTGTAGCTTTTACAACGCTCGATTCCACAGCGCTTTTTTTTTTTGAAAAAGCGCTGTAAAAAGCTTAAAAAAAGCGCTGTCAAAGGCTATTTTTGGCGTAGTGAGTAAATAAATAAACACTTAAGATTTATCCTGGTTCACTACTCATTTGTATATTTCAATGAAGTTGTCATCGGACCATTTCGGCGCTCCGACGAGTCGGGAAGACTTTTTATGCAATTTTTCTCATTTTTTTACTCTATTTTTGTTCATAAAATTATTATTACACTATAAGAAAAACTCTGTATACCTACGGAAATTTACCTACGGATTTTAGTTCGTAGGTAAATTATGTAATATTCACGGAAAATCCGTGGGTAACGGTGTTTATTAAATAAATTTATTTTGTTGATTGTATTCCACGGTTAATCCGTCGGTGCAATTAAAAAAATCCTTAGATAAAGTTAAAAAAAATGCAGATTGCCAAAATTTCTTCGTATTTTGTTGACCACGGATTATCCGTAGGTAAATAATGAAAGTAATGTTAATTTGCGATGGATTGTCCGTAGGTAAAGAAAAAATGAAATTTTATTAACTATTTTAATTTTTTTTTTTTTTTTTTTACAAAAAAGAAAACTTATATGAAACTTAGGAACACTATTTCCTATTTCTCTCAAAATAGGTTTTTGTAAAACCCAACTCTCATAACACTCACTCTAAAAACACATCACCCACCCATATCCTTCGCAGATCAGAGATCTTCGCCGCCGAACAAAGCTATATTTCCGCCACTTCAAAGTGTCATTCCCAGGTTCTCTCATTCTCTTTTTAGTTTTGTCATTCAAGCATGTTCGTTCTCTCTCGGTTCACTCTCTATTTCACTATCGTTCATCGTTATGTCATTTTCTATCTCTAATTTGTTTGATTTTCATGATTATTTGTTGTGTAATTGAATGTTTACTAATTTATTTGCAAACCCTAACTCATTTGTTCTCTCTTTGTAAGGGGTAGCTCTGTTTCAATACAAAACCCTAACTCATTTGTTCTCTCTTTGTAATATGGTTGCTTGCTGAATGTTAGTTCCATATTACATATTATTACATAGGGGACTATGTTTCTTGCTCATTTAATTTTGGTAACATGAGTACTCCTTGCTCAATTAATTTTGACATTTTACATATGGGACTATGTTTCTATCTTCCATATTTTGATATGCTATGCAAAGTTCATTGATGGTGAAGCTGCAAATACTTTGACATGTTATATATATTGTAAATTTATATATCATTATTGTCATGGAGGCTGGGACATAAACTTAGTGAAGAGTTGTATTTGATATTCTATGTACTGTCAGTCATATATAAGATATTAGGCACTCACTGCTCAGTGCAAGTTTTTTGAATTCTATGCTGAGACAAAAGAAAATAAATTTATTTATTACCTGATATGGGACTTTCCTAGTCTATGTAAAGGAAAGGTGGCAGGCATGCATATGCTTATTCTGATTCGGATGATGGTGAATTTCAGAGTTTAGATTCTAGATATTTGGCTGTTGTACGAGTTGTCCCAATTTGCGGTTGAATTTTCACTGTCGTGTTGTCATCTTAATTGGCCCGTTTCATTCATTGTGATGAAGTATTTTGTGTATTATCTGTGGCAAATGGAAGCACTATTTAATAATTTTCTATCCATACTGTTGTTTAGATTTTAGATTTTGTTATAACTTATAAGTCATGACATGTGAAATTAATTCTTCTCTCCAACAGGGACAAAGTTTTTTGCAGTATGTGAGCCTGGCACTCAACAAATAGAAAGTTTATTGAAATTCATATATGGATTGTATACGGATTATGTTCTGAAGAACCCCTTCTATGAGATAGAGATGCCTGTTCGATGCGAGCTCTTTGATATCAACCTAACTCAGTCAGTACAAAAGGATCGAGTTGCACTGTTGGGTCAATAAATCGCTGGCCTAGACCTTGTTTTTGTTAATGACTGTCTTTTAAGATATGCACCGTTTGTAATGCAACGCAGCCCTCGACAAATAATTATAGCCGATGACTGTTTTCAACACATAAATGTTCCTCTTGATAGGAGTTCTCAAGTGGTGATCAAAGCCACTGAGAAGCTTTTCGGAAGTATGTTCTTTTATTGTGTACTTCTTTTCAGTTTAATATAATCCCTAACATTTTGGTTATCATTGAACTCTCTTGTCTCAGTTTGTGTGATAGTGTGCGTTTTTTGAATAAGTTGTGCTTATTCTTGGAATTGCATTCTCTTAACTTTTGTTCAATTATTTTCAGAGCAAGTATTGAAGCATATAAATCTTGAGGATTATATAAGTTCTAAAGTTCCCAGCTTGAAGGCATATAGCCAGAAATCAAATGGTCAACTGAAATCTTCTTCGTTAAAATTACTTGCCAGTATTATGCAACTTCTACAAAGGTTAGTCGGAAGTATCATTATAATTTGCAATTCTTATGGTAAACTTTGAAAGAAAGCATTGTTTTTTTCAACTTGCCATTTGGTAAAGTTGTTTAACATTCAGCAGTTTTGCTTTGTTTTTTATCTAATCACATTTAATTATGTCATAACTTATACTTTCAATTAGTATTCCTCATTTTGGGTTTCCTTGATTTATATTTGCTGGGTATTTTGCAATGTTTCAAAAACCAGTCCGGACTGGCCAGTTGAACCGGGAACCAGGGTCTGATATGGTCCAGTTCGTCCATATAAACCTTGAAAACTGGAATAAAATCATTTGAACCCGTGAAAACCGGACATAACTGGTTCGAACCGGTGCCGGTTTCAGAACTGGTCCAAAAAATGTCGATTAAAAATGACTTTTTTTCCTCCTTTCTTTTCTCACTGCAGCTGTTTCACTGCACAATTGCAAGAAAATTTTGAGGTTTCTGATGTAGAGATTGAAAACTCTAAATCTGTTAGAAGTGAGTTGCGTGTTGCTGTAAATTCACTTTTGAAAATATACAGCACAAAATGCATGCAGATAACTATGGTTGAATATACTAATTCATTTGAAGTTTAATACTTTTTAATATTTCTTAATATATATTCTGATAAAGGAAATATAATTATTCTGAGTTTAATACATTTTAATGCTCTTAAGGACGAAGGAATTTTGGTGATCCCTATTGTAGCTGATCCTCCTCCAAAATTAGGTGGAAAGGAGTTCCTATCTCATGATTATCAGAGCCGTGCATTGAGCCTGCTAAGTATTGCTAGCATATCAGGTTGCTGTCAGGTAGCGATATCTCACCCTCATGAAACTTGCTTAATGAAATTTGCCACTATTTGTGCAGACATGAATTTGGACAAATGCATGATGAGTGGATGAGCATAGTAAAGCCGGAACTTCATCCAGCTGTGTCAGCACAATTGCAAGAAAATTTTGAGGTTTCTGATGTAGAGATTGAAAACTCTAAATCTGTTAGAAGTGAGTTGCGTGTTGCTGTAAATTCACTTTTGAAGGTAATCATTTTACTTTAGGAAAAGTGGAAGAACACTAGGGCATTTGAATTTGAGGTACCCAGCTTAGTGGTAAATTTTTGGTACATTTTTGTGAATTTACTTTGCTGCTTGCAGTTGTTCTATATAGTCTGACCATATCACCTTACATTTTTAGGAAAAGCTTATAATTATGATTAGATTATTAATAGTGGGAATATTAGTTTCAAAGAGGTAGTTTAGGCTATGACATAAGTTTTCGTGTAAATTGTGTATGTTTTGGTTCTGAATACACTTGAATTGATTAGTAATGAAACAAGTGTCAAACACAGAAAACTTGCTTGTTTTTAGAGTAATATTGTTGTTTAGTTGATGTAAGTGATGAAAGCGCGAATTAGAACTTTTTTTTCTAGTTTGATATTACCCACGGATATGCCATAGGAAACGTTACCGACGAAACATTCGTAGGTAACATTCATCGTTTAGTTAGAAATGCTCGTTGTACGTTCTTGATCTGCAGTTGTTGTAGAAAATTTCCATTGATTTTTGTGTTTGAGAAAGCGTCTAAATATAGTAAGAGGTGATAGAGAGTTTGAATTCATGAGTATAATATATTGTGAGATGAACGGGAAAATCATATTTTCCAACGATTCATTCGGGGCTCGCTACGCACAGTAGTAGCCCTTTGAGGGATAAATTAATGTGCAAATATGAAAATTGTGAGATTATAATACTGAATAAAAGTATTTGTAAGGTGTTGATTGATTTAATTTCTTTAAATCTGTGGTATTTGATATTATTATGATATTAGATGTCGAATGAATTTTATGTATATGTTTGACTAGATGAGTTAACGTGATGTGATAATAAAAGAGGGATGTGTTGTGATAATTTTATGTGATGATGATGATGCATAATTAATAATTGTGATGTTATAAATTTTTTATGAGTTTATGTGATGATGATATGTGATTAATGATAGTGATGTTATAAATTTGTGACGAGGATATTGATGTAACTCCAAAATTGATGAAATAATGGTGATTCCGTTTTGTGTTTGATTTAACGGTCTTAATGGAGTATCATAGGACAATGAAGGGAGAAAATAAATATAGAGAATTTGTGAAGTGGAGATTATTTTGTCATCATATATGTAGCACTCCAAATATCGAGAGCCACCATGCAACACACATTTACGTCAACTGTCGCATATGTGTATCTTGGGTTGAGTTGAGGGGATATATGAGGATAGGGCCAATTTGAATTGTCCGTCGAATGGGATGGTAGCATAGTATCAAGCCTCTTAATCAAGTACTTCAGAGTTAGAATGGTACCACATTGTGAAGTAGAGTATAAGCTCATGCATAACATTGCATTTTGTGTGTGATTATTTCGTTGTGATTAATATGTATCGTGTGTGATAATTTCTTTTCGATGATGTGACGATATCACGATATATTGATTTTACTTAAGTGATTTTGATTTTATAAGGTGATGTTTTTCTTTGAAGAATATTTGTGTAATGGAACCGTTTATATATGATTAATTGCATGTTCTTCTTAGTTATATTATACTATTAACATGACTTCAAAACTCACCTCGTTTGTTGTTTGTGTTTGAGTGACTTGGCCCTGCATTTGCAAAATCATAGTTACTATAGGTTAACGAGTCTTGAAGTTTAAGTTTAGAAGAGACCCTGCTCTGATAGGTGATATCGGGAATAAGAGTTTTAAGTTGTATTTTACTTACTTTTTATTAGAAATGACCTTATGTATGAAAATCTTATAAGTACTAGTAAGTTTTTTGAAATTAAATTATGAAATTCTAAATAAATAAAATTTGTTAAAAATTCTGGTAATATATTAATTATCTTTTGTTGTAAAGTTTGTTAAAAATTCTGGTAATATATTAATTATCAATGTTAGATTTAAAAACATAATTGTCAAATTTTTGATTTTTTTTTAAATATTATCATTTAATTGTGTTTTTTTTTGCTTACATACATGTTGAATATTGAGCTATCAAGTCATCACATTATTTTATTGAGCATCACCTTGTGAATTGTTAGTTTATTATTTAATTTTGGACTTCTGCACAAATTAGTTCCAAATTCTTTGGTGGAAAAAATGAATTAAATTTGAAAATAGAGACTATATTTTTAGGTTAATAAATTAATAGAGTAGAGGTGGACAAAGTTCAGTTCTAAACAAGAATTAGGTTATTATTTTGAATCGAACTAAATCAGTTTAATTTAGTTTTTTTTATATAGGCCAAATTTTAGATAATTATCCCTAATTACTTCTAAAAAATATATTCGGTTATAGTTTTTTGAAATAAAAACCAGTTCAGTTCATTTTTTTTAAAATGAAAACCGGTTCGGTTCAGTTTTTTCAAATTGAAAACTAGTTCGGTTCATTTCTAGTTTTAAAAAATTAGTTTGAAAACAGTTTGGTTCTTAATTTTTATAAATCAGTTTGGTTCAGTTCAGTTCTGCAGCTTGGATCACTTTTTTGAACACCCCTACTATTTGGTATAAAGCTCAAAATTATCTTCTAATTCATATCTCACGCCTAATTAATAAAAAAATATATGTTTTTCATTTCTTATTCGATAATAATGGTGTGAAAAGTACTCTCAGCATGCAACACATAGTAAGCTGCCTATTTTTGCACAACAACTATAGTTGAAAACTTTTGACAACAGTCTTGAATTAGCAGGCCGATCCAATTCTCTATGGCCTCTAATTCAAAAGAGTAGATAGATTGCTAAATGGTAAGCCGGGAGGCTACTTTTCATTTGATATTTGTGTTGGGTTTTGGGCTCACTTCCTCTGTGGAGAATGTAAGACCTTTAATTTTAAATTTTAATTTATGTATTTTGGGGAATTTTGTGCTGAATTTATGAGGCTTTTTTGGAAATTTTATGGCATTTTGAGTTAAATGCCAAAAATATCTTTTTGGAGAGCCGATTAAAATTATTCGTCGATGAATAATTTTATTTAATTACGGTAAATCTTTTCTCGAAGATTTTTTTTTTGAGATACAACATTTTTCAGAAAAATTCATTTGTTGATTGAATTGCGGCGAGAGTAGATATTTTTCTGAAAAAGTCATTTATGATGTGATGTGAGATGACAGGCGTAATAATAATTTTTATAAAAATATCTAGATATTTATTTTAAAATTGGTTTTATTATAATATATATATATATATATATATATATATATAAATTCTTTGTTCTGGGTTTTTTAATAAAAGGAAAAATGATTTTGGCTTCTTTTGTTTTGCAAGAAATGCTATCGTAATTGACTGAGTAGGGAGTTATCATATTAATGAAAGGAGTCCCTAAAATGACATCATGAGTAATATTTTTTAATAAAACAAAAGGAATTTTGATAGAAACATTACCATTTTTAATGGAATCCTAAGATGGACATTTGTAAAATTATTCTGTTGAAGGATATTTCGAATATCCTTTTCAGAACTTTCACTTGGGATTTTGAAAGGAGCAGCTTGTACTGGTTTTTCAGGATGCGTTATTATGATTTGTCTCAAAGGTGGGTGTTCAGACTGGACCTTTTGTCCAGTTGCTAAATCCCATTCTGGGGTTTTGTTTTTGGAAGAACTAGCATCATAATATCTGGCACTAGAAGTTCTTAAAAAACTTAGTTTTACTCTACCATCATTGTACTGTATGACCTCTTTGAGATTGTTGTTTGGTTTTGACTGTTGTAGAGACTGTGGTTTAACAGCTCCTTCCAGAATCCATTCTTCAAGAAGATCAATGTCTTTCCAAAGGATGGTTTTTGGAATAACAATGTTTGCCTTGGTCAAGTCTGTTTGTAAAAATAGGGTTTCGCCCTTTTTGTTATCAATGTTTTTTGTTGCCGTAAAGGCTGAAAACATTGCTTTGTAATGAACTCTGTAAACAATAGCTACAGGAATAGATCCTTCTAACATATTGTAATTATGGGTTTTGATTTGCAACATGAGAGACCTTGTAATATTTGGATCTTTTAAAGATAAAGAAAAATTTGGATAACGTCCAAATTAGATTGGCCCTTGACATAGACTACATTCAACTATACTTATAATTGAATCTTGGAAATTCAAGAACCTTGCATCCCTTAGGACGCACAGGATTGAAGTGTTTAAACCCTCTTGTATTAGAGGTTTTATACCAACTTGAAAAAGACCTATATGAATGAAATTATAGTTCCTGTCAGCGTGCTTTTTGAGGGTTTTAGAAGAAAGAAGATTTATTATTTCAAAGGGATCAGAAAGAGTAACATCACGTTCCTTTGTTTTGATAATATAGTCGGTTTTTAAAAGATTTTTGAAAAGACTGGATACATAGACCTCATCTTTTTTGATTTTTGGGATTTGCCAATTGTTTATGGATTTTTGGAAGTCTTCAATAGTGATTTCTTCACTATTGATGGGTTCTCTTTTTTCTGGGAAGTTTTGGGTAGAAGGAGTTGAGAAAGAAGAAGCTCTACAAATGAGAATATCCATATTTAAAATTTTGTCTTTTTATTTTGAAGAAACATTCAAGGATTAACTGCCCTTAAACGCCTGTACGTTGGCTTGACACGGGACTTACAACCCAGAAACTATTATTCTTCAAGATAAACTTTCAAGATTTTAAATATTTATATTCAATTTTATATATCCTATTCCCCCCCAAGTCTGATACCAACGAAATGTCCTAAAATGGGAGATGAAAAGGACTAGGCTAGAACTAGGATCTTTTTGTAAACAATTTGAAATACCCATGACATATATCTCGAAAAGCTGTGAGGGATCTTGTTCGAAACCATTTGGAAAACTTCACAGAAAATCTTTCACCAAACCAGGCAGACTTGAATTCTATAAAAAGTCTAGGCCCCAAAATTCTTTCAACCAAAGAAAACCCATTTTTTAGAAGAAAAAACCTTCCCAAAAGAAGTTTGGACCTCAACCCTCAAAACAAATAACTTGCTACAAGTGTGGCCAGACGGGACACATTTCTAGGTATTGCAAGAGAAATAGAAAACTCCATGAACTCCAAATTGAGGAAGAACTAGTTCAAAAGATAGAAGCAATTCTTTTAGAAACCTCTGATGAAGAAACTATTACAAACTCTTGAATAGGTTCATCAGAAGACGATAAACCTTTACAGTTTGACGAACTAGGAGCCTCCGACTCTCTTAGTGATTCAGAAGCAAGTACAAAATCCATCATCGTTTTAACAAAGGATCAAGAGCTAATTCTTGATATAATAAAACAGGTTGATGATATAAAACTTCAAAAGGAAATAATAGGAAAACAATTAAATACTTTTGAAGGTCAACCTTCTACATCCTCTTCACCTTCCACATCCTCTTCAAAACTTCTTCCTAAAACCACTTATGACCTAACAAATATCTTAGGAAAAAGAGCCAGGCCACAAACCCATGTCACGATTCAATCTCTTTAAGAAGAGATTAAAATCATAAAACAAGAGTTAAAAACTCTTAAACAAAAGCAAGAAGTTGATTCAAGCATTCTTCAAAATCTCCTTTCCCAGGCACAAAATCTAACCTCTTCAGACCATGAACAGGATGAAGAAAAAAGAGAAAATGAAGAGTTTTCTAACAAAATTGAAAACTTAGAAGGACTCCGTGAAGATTTCTTGTTCGTTTTAAGATCTATAACAACAAGAAAATATTTAATTAGAATTAATTTAGTTTTTTCTGATGATTTCAAATTTGAAACAATTGCAGTTTTCGATACTGGGGCAGATTTAAATTGCTTAAAAATTAGCATTGTTCCAGATAGATTTCTTCAAAAATCTAATGAAAAACTTGTTGCGGCTAATAACTCCAACATGATTATGAAAAGTAAAACCGAGGCTTCCATTAAAAATGGTAATGTTTCTATCAAAACTCCTTTTGTTTTATTAGAAAATATTACTCATGCTGTCATTTTAGGGACTCCTTTCATTAATATGATAACTCCCTACTCAGCCAATTACAATAGCATTTCTTGCAAAACAAAAGAAGCCAAAATCATTTTGCCTTTTAGTGAAAAACCCAGAACAAAGAATTTAAATCTTTTAAAAGCTTGTTCTGTTTACAAATCTGAATTAAATTGTTTGATTTAAGGAAAAGAAAAACATTTATATTTCTTAAAACAAGATGTTTCTTTTCTCAAAATTGAACAACGATTACAAAATAATTTCGTAAAACAACAAATTTCAGATCTCCAAAAGAGAATTGAAAATGAAATTTGTTCGGAATTACCAAATGCTTTTTGGAATAGAAAACAACATATGGTAGACCTACCTTATGAGAATGGCTTTTCTGATAGAGAAATCCCAACTAAAGCTAGACCTATTCAAATGAATTACGATGTTGAAACACATTGCAAAGCAGAAATCCAAGACCTTGACCAAAAAGGTCTAATTACAAAATCTAGGTCACCCTAGAGTTGTGCAGCCTTCTACGTGAATAAAATTCTGAAATAGAAAGAGGTACACCAAGGTCGGTCATCAACTATAAACCTTTAAACAAGGCCTTAAAATGGATTCGTTATCCGATTCCAAACAAAAAAGATCTTTTACAAAAATTACACTCTTCTTCTGTATTTTCAAAATTTGACATGAAATTAGGTTTTTGGCAAATTCAAATATATCCAAAAGATCGATATAAAACTGCTTTTACGGTCCCTTTTGGCCAATATGAATGGACAATAATGCCTTTTGGATTAAAAAATGCTCCTTCAGAATTCCAACGAATTATGAATGAAATTTTTAATCCATTCTCAAAATTTTGCATTGTCTATATTTACGATGTCCTAATATTTTCGGAAACCATTGAACAACATTTCAAACATCTTAGAACATTTTTAATGATCACTAAGAAAAATGGAATGGTTGTTTCAAAATCCAAAGTCTCTCTTTTCCAAACAAAAATCCGTTTCCTAGGACATTACATCTCTCGTGGCACTATTACACCCATTAAGAGGTCCCTATCCTTCGCTGATAAACTTCCTGACAAAATCCTTGACAAAACACAATTACAAAGATTTTTAGGATCTTTGAATTATGTTTTAGACTTTTGTCCTAACATTAATAGGATAGCAAAACCCCTTCACGATAGATTAAAGAAAAAACATGTCGCGTGGACTGAAGAACACACAAAGACAGTTCAAATTATCAAAAAGCAAGTCAAAGAATTACCTTGCTTGCATTTAACTGACCCATCAGCCCAAAAATTGTTGAAACAGATGCTTCTGACATAGGATATGGGGGTATCCTTAAGCAAAAAACAGATAACAAAGAATGCATTGTACAGTTTATATCTGCACATTGGAATGATTGCCAAAAGAATTACTCTACTATTAAAAAAGAGATTCTTTCAATTGTCATGTGTATTACAAAATTTCAAAGTGATTTACTCAACCAAAATTTTTTACTTCGAATTGATTGCAAATCTGTAAAAGAAGTTTTACAAAATGATGTTCAAAACATTGCATCAAAACAAATTCTTGCCAGATGACAAGCAATTCTTAGCATTTTTTTATTTTGAAATTGAATTTATAAAAGGAGATCAAAACTCAATTCCAGATTTTCTAACCAGATAATTTCTCCAAAATAGGACTTGAGTGATGCCCAGAAAATCTAAAAGAGTCGAGGTCCACAAGGACAAACCTCAAGAAACTCCAAAACCGATCTCTTCTTCCAAACCAATACGGTCCTGGAAAGAAGCTGTTGAAGAAAATGATGATCAAAACCAATTACAAAAATGGCTTGCCAGCCAAGCAACAATTGGTCCTGACAATTTCCAAGAAATCAAAGACTCACTTGAAGAAAACCTACAACTACAAAAAATTGCAAAACTCCACAAACTACAACAGGAAATTGAATCCCTCCAGATTCAATGGCCTTCGTTTGCGGGACAGGAGAGGGAAGAATCTTCAAAAACCCCTTCTCAGAAAATTATTTCAAAAACCTTACAGGAGGAACCATCCTGTAAAATAATTTCAAAACTCTCTAAAGGAGAAACCTCAAAAATTATTTTAAATGATTCTAAAAATACTTTGTTCAGACAAAAATCTGAATATTTTGTCAAAACTGATTACCAAAACATTTGGGCAATTGAGGATCATTTCTATAATAGAAATCCTCAATCCGTCATCTCGAAGATTTTCCCCGAAGGCTGGTTTTTTAAACAATATGATTTATCAAAATCCCAACCTTACTATAAATCTATTCTTGAATGTACAAGATCTGTAACCATTCAAGACAACCCAAAAGAAGGCCCAATAGCCTATTCAACTGCAAAAATTCACAAAATCATCCCACCATCAGAATGGGGATCAAACTTACACACACTAAAACAATTCCCACTCGATTTCAAAAATTCAATAAATCATTGCAGAACTTTTAATTACTGGGATTATCAGCAAGCCTGGTATAATACCTTTCTCATCCAAAACCAAAAATTTAGCCATACTTGGCTATTTTTCTTTAACCTTACTATGGATCCTTCGAAAATTCCTCAAAGGTTTGCTCATTGGTGGAAATTCTTTGGCCCCATTCCAGAAATCTTTAAAAGGGAAGTCCAAGAAAGCTTCCAATTGTACAAAACAAATTACAAACCAACAGACAGAGAACGCATTTTCCACCCCCTAATGCTATTCTCTACAAAATTCTTTCTACCATAGGTATTAGCATGGTATTTTGACATCAACCTAAAAGGAACCCAAACCATCCTTGTCAGAAAATTCAAAGTCAGATGGTGGACAAAATTTTCTATTCCACAAAGTCTCAAGAAGCAAGCAGTATTAATGTGGCTCCAAAAGCAAGGAATGAAGAAACCAGACCAAATGGTAACTACATTCTTGGCCTAGAAGTCTTTTGCCAAACACAACTAGCAGCGGCAAAATCCGAAGAAGAATATTTTGAAATCATGGCCCAACTACTCAAAAGTAAGGCCCAATCATCAAAACATCCTTCAGACAATGCTTCAGAAGACACTATCAATATGGACTATGAAAATGAAGGCGACTGCTTCGGCATCATACCTATAAAATAAAATGGCCTAATAATATTGGACCACCAAAAAAAAAAAAGAAAAAAAAAACGAAAAGTCCTCTGAAAATCAGAGCAACGAATATTTTCTTTCTAAAAAGCAAAAGCAAAAGTTGTCTACAAAGAATATTTTCTTGAAAAGCAAAACGCAAAAGCAAAAGTTGTTTGACATTTGTCTGCCACCTACACCAATAGACAAACGTGGCACCGAAAGTAGGAAGAATCTCATCATATCCTCCACCTCATAATGCAACACAAGCATAATCTTTTCCCTATATAAGGAAGGCTCCTCTTCAAGCTGAAGGCAGAGTGAAATACAACAAGTGCATATCTGTTAGAAATCTTGAGAATTTCCTAAGTGTCTCCTATATTTTTCATAATCTTGTATTTTCTTTTCCGTTTTCAAAACCAAGTTCTCATTGTAAGTATTTGTTACTATATATTAATTAAATTCCGTTTTATCTGCATTCAATCTATGTTGTGTTTTATGCTGTACAAATAAGTATGCTCTGCACTTGCAGCTAATGGCTGATCTTCTGCATCAGAAACTGCATTTATTTTATTTCAATTTTCTTTCTTGTTTTCAATTTGCTTTCTTTTTCCATTGTTGGTGACCCTTCGATCCAGGACGTTTCATTGGTATCAGACTTGGGGGGGGGGGAATAGGATATATAAAATTGATTATAAATATTTAAAATCTTGAAAGTTTATCTTGAAGAATAATAGTTTCTGGGTTGTAAGTCCCGTGTCAAGCCAACATACAGGCGTTTAAGGGCAGTTAATCCTTGAAAGTTTCTTCAAAATAAAAAGACAAAATTTTAAATATGGATAATCTCTTTTGTAGAGCTTCTTCTTTCTCAACTCCTTCTACCCAAAACTTCCCAAAAAAAAGAGAACCCATCAATAGTGAAGAAATCACTATTGAAGACTTCCAAAAATCCATAAACAATTGGCAAATCCCAAAAATAAAAAAAGATGAGGTCTATGTATCCAGTCTTTTCAAAAATCTTTTAAAAACCGACTAT